>OZ038003.1:4266560-4274060 GCA_964035705.1 Porites rus | reverse complement strand
TTGCAACTTTTTCTTAAGCTCTACCAAGACAGCTGACCTAACTTTCCACCTTGCCCTCTGCTGTCCCTTTTTCTGTTGATACTACACAATTGATGTTAAATTGTATTGCCCTGAATATTGGCAAACTTCTTCCAAATTTGCGGGTCAACGGTAACTAACTGAGTTATGAAGAATCAACCTGGGGATTTAAGCCAATCAGAAACAGGGAAATATTTTGAGTGGATAATAAACATCATTTTCAGTTCCCACTCGCTTAAAATAAGACGGTTCCAATTACAATGTCCTCAGTATTCGGCCTTGCGATTGCTACTGATTTTTTTCTATTTTTACGGTGTCGTCTTTAGATGTTAAACAATAAAAGCTCTCCAAGATATCTGACAAATATATCGACACCGACTACGCCTCCAGCTTCAGCTGTAGCTTATTCCTACCTGCTGCCAGTAGCGTTTGGATTTATTGCTGCCCTGGCTTTTATTGGCAACGGTTTTTTTTGCATTCTTATGCTGAAGAATTATCGGATGCTCAGATCTGCGTATAACTTGCTGATATTCAGCCTGGCTGTGACAGACATGATAACAGGTAAACGTTCTTAGAAATCAAGTCAGTATTTTCCTAGTGTGAGCTAGAAACTATTGTACACTAAGTTCTCCATACATGAATTACCAACAAGGTTACACTTGGTGACAAGTGTGAAAGTTTAAAGCGTCTTTGAAGAGGTTTTCTACTTTGAAGAGACGCACTGTACATAATACCGTAGTTGTAGCATACGAAATAATTCCTATGCAAACACAAATTAGGATTATATGAACGACACACTATTTTATTGCTATTAAATAAAGTTTCTTAAGGAAGTCACTAGTTTTTAAACAGTCATGCAGTAGACCTTATTTAGGATGCCCACAGTCTTTGCAAGTAGTAGGGATGGACGGATTTTGAGACCATCTTCGCATTTAATTATTATTTACAAAACCGCTCACCAACAACTCTTTCCATCAATATCTGGTTAGGCTTGCTGTTTTTCTCAGCAATGAAGAGCAGCTCTTTCTTTTGCTATTTAAAATAATGATTCCTTTAAGACTGTAAGCTCTCCGGAATTTTCCAACGTTAAACATTTTCCTTTATTCTGACAACTCAGCCATAGTTTTTTCATGTTTGTTTGTCCTCTTAGTGAGAAGTTCCCGGCATTAGCCTCGCATTCATATTCAAGACCTACTCGTCCCAGGACCGTCGGGAATACGAATATTGTCTATTTTATTTCTTTTTTGTTTTAAAGGAGTGATTATTGGTGTGACGCCAAACTACATTGTCGCCCTAGGATCCTACCAAGTTCCCGGCGGATTACCTGGGGTAATTTTTTGCAAAGTCATTTGTTCCAATTACTTCGTGTTTGTACTTGGTAAAGTTTCCTGTCTTACGGTCACGTGTCTTGCTCTGGAAAGATGGTATTCTGTGGTTAAGCCTGTCAAATATCGACTCAAGTTTAAAAGAGGAAGAGTTTATGTGTATCTTGTAATCATATGGATAACCTGTCTCTTATTGCATTCATTAATACTGTTTGAAATGACGCTTGATGAAAAAAACCTGAGATGTGTGTGGATAACGTCCGATTTTCCCAAACAACTAACACCAATGACAATCACAATCGTGACATTCTTTTTTCCAAATGTAGTTACCTGGGTTACGTATCTGCACATTTCCCTTGCGCTTAAGACATCCCCAGCAATTAAAAATAATGGACGTTTAGCTCGAGCACGGCTTAAGCTTCTTCGTATGTGCGTTATAGTTGCACTGTTATTCACAATATGCTGGTTTCCAAATCAGCTTTACTATGTCCTATCTTCTTATGGCCTCGTTAGATTAGACACCACTTCTCATTGGTTTACCGTCGTCCTTGTTATGTTTAACTCGTGCATCAATCCTGTCATTTATTGCTCCACACACCGGGAATATAGAAAAAGGTTTCTTTCTTTATTCCGTTGTGTCTTTAATTCTTGGCTCTGTAAGAAACGAAGGGAGATAAGTCTACCCAAAGAACACAGACTGCGATCAATAAGTGGGGAATCTGATGCCGAGAAAACTGGCGGTGGTGTGGTGTTGACCAGTTTTCGCGATTTGATCAACCAAGGGTACGAGGTCGACAACTGTTCGCAACAGGAAACCAATGGTGTTTGAATTTATCGCAAAAATCTGGCAATTTGCGTTCCGCTTAAGAACGAGGCACTTGGAAAACTTGTCAGTCGTCCCGTTTTTACCCTGGATGTTAACTAGGATCGCACAAGCTACCCTATTTTATTATACTGATTAACCTTGCCTTGCGTTAGCGTGTATATGGAAAGAAATGAGATAGAGGTGTACAAGTGACAGGAAGCGCAATAAGAATAGCCCTAATTACATCACTAGAGTCCCTGCAAGCTAATGAATACTTATTAAGCAGCCGTCAAAACACCTTGCGAAAAAATATGCAACTAAAACATGTGAAAGTACGTATGGCAAAAAGATGACGTAATGCTCGGTATGTTATAACATTTTGAAAGAGGCTATAAAAGATGTCATGGAACTCTGCATCAAAAACACGATAGTGTTATGTTGCTTTGTATCGTCACACAAAAACTTAACCATTAGTAAGTAGAGCTCTTTAGCTCGTTTGTTCTAATTTCCCAAAGAAAGTCTCAGGCCTATTGGCCCTTTGTCTCTTCATAAACTGTGCGTACATATGTTGTTGTTCCACCAGTTTCCCTGTTCCTCTTTTCCCCTTGTTCCCCTGTGTCCTCTGGTCTCTTTTTTTCGCTGATCTCCTTGTTTCCCTTGTTCTCCTGTTCTCAACGGGTCCGAGAAGGTCAACATGTTTGCCACGTAGTTGTACAAAAGGTAACCATGATTTCTCAGAAAAGATAATGGCATTAACCTTTTACCTTGTAGTCTACCCGTTTCTCCGGGGTAAGAGGCAGTTTACCCGTATTTACGGCAGCGCGTACGGGTAATTTACCCGTACATCGAAACGGTGTATCTTAAGTGTGTCACCATCTTGGTTTTTCTAAATAAATATGCCAAACAATGAAAGGCTGCTAAGTCAACGTAGTCTGTACAAACATTCCGTCACGTTTTGCAGTTCTGTTTAGATAAGTGCTATGCTGACATGATTTTGCTTAGCACAGTTTGCCAAGTTTAACAAAATATAAACAGACGTTATTTTCTACTTTCCGAATGAATGCACTCGAAGTTTAAAATTAAAGTTTTAAACAGTTGTAAAAAATTCAAGATTATATTCGGGCATTTAAAATGATATTAGCCCTCATTATTTTCTATTGAAATGCAATGAACAATCAATTAATAAGACGACAGCAAAGAGAAAAGGGACTTGAGGTGTCCCGATACATATCAAGAGTATCCTTCTTATCATACAATATTACTTATCTTTTTTTCTCAGTTATTCTTATAGCAGCCACACCCAACTACGCTTTTGATAGAACATATTTCTTTGATATGCTCGCCATTTCCAATTCCTGTTTTAATTCCTGGGTTTACTCAGTTTTATATCACAAACTCACCATCAGTGATTCTCTCAAGGCCTGCAAGTTAATCCCAGTTGTTTGAAGCGTAGAATAGTTAACAGTTAATGGATGAGGCTGAATATCTTGTGAAGAATTATGGAGATCGAGGAGGGTGTTATCCGTCGAGGCTGTAGGCCGAGGCGGATTATTCCCTCCGAGATCTCCATAATTGTTCATATGATACCAAAGCCGAATTCATTAATTGTTTTATTATTCATTAAAAATAATTCCTCGTTTAAAAACATAGCTAAAACATGCTTGCTTCCATCGATGTTAAGTTCATCTTCGATGGTGTACGTTTAGGTTTGTCCAGCTCCGAAAATATTCTCCAAATAGTAGATGTCGCCCTCCAAGTTGTCCTCTTGCTGTTTTTACTATGTTTTTAGCTATTTCTTCGTCTAGTTCCAGCTGTAGTCCTTACTCTTGAAAAGAGTGAAGTGTAGGTCATTTTTGTTTTCACAACCAAAACAACTCAACCTCGTCCCTAGGTCTTCTCGGTTAACGGTTCATTAACCTTTAGCGGGCTGCATTTTCCTCGGTAAACACAAAATTCTTTCAAATTTGGTCATCAGTTACTGGTTATGGTGAATTATGCGTGTGCTTTTAGCTAATCAGAATTGGGGAAATATTTTGAATGAATAATAATATTTTCTTTATGGGGTGGTCCCTTAACGGTTGATGGTTACAGTCAAGTTAGGTCAAGCTCTAACAATGAATTGATTGTTTGAAAAATGAATCCGTTAGTCGTTCCCGTAACTGGTGTCAATCTCAATTCGGCATTCCTCATGCGTAATGAGCAGTGAATATGTTACGAGAACTTCTCTGTATTTGGACAGATTGAAAATCTTTGAATGGATGAAATTTCTTAGAGGACATTTACATCAAATTCAGGGAAACTATCACAGTGGTATTTAGCAATGGTAACGCACGAGCGATATTTCAAAGGTGTCCAAAATACACTTTGGATAACTTTGAAATATCTAAAGCTGGTGTTATTATCAATCTTAACATAGCGCGGGTGATTGCCCTATCTGAATCCTGCTTAATCGCTGTGATAAAATTCTTTATATAGGCCCAGCCGTGCCTATACAAGATGACGTCAGTTGTGTTTATTAGACTTGGATTCTAGCCTCTTACTTTTTAAAAACAAAGTCTTCAATAATCGAGGGCAACAATAAAGAACATTCTAGGATTTATGGAATTGAACCTCTAGCCACTCAAACCAACAGATAAAGCAATGAACGTTTTTGTTAAGCTATGTTATACAAGAATTGGCTTATGTTTAAGTTCAGCGTATATCAACACCGGAGGAAAAAACTGAATTTGCACAAATTTGCTCCTTCCAAATATGTCGCAAATATATAAATAATAGCGAGTAAATATGATCATATATGACAAACACATTTGCCAAGTAATTTACACCCCCTGTTTTTTGGTATACAGATGTGGCATTTACCATTTTTACCATATACTCCACAGTATTACATATTTGCGACATTTTTGCAAGGAGCAAATTTGTGCAAATCCATTTTTTCGTCGAGTGCAAGTTATTGGTGCACTCAGAAAGTTTGGGTAGCTCTCAAGAACATGGCGAGAGTTGCTGTCGCATACACCTCGAGTAACTCACATGCTACTCTCCAAACTTCACGGGTGCATCCTAATTCGATATGCGCACGCCAAAGCTAGCATCGGTCAATTCTTAAATACCACGTACAGTTCATAGCTAGTTCATGCTATTATTCGTTCATCAAAGAAGCCGATAATTATTTATAGCAACGCACAAGATACCTTTATTACGTCAAGAAGCAAATGATTGACAGATTTTTGTATTAAGCGTCGAAAATATAGTAAATATAGAAAATGTTAAATGTTTTTGTAGTCACTTCGGTGGTAAGAGACCACAAACTGACTTCACGTACAAAAATTAGTCACGGTTATGACTTTCATTGTCCATGAAACTGGTGGACTGTCAATGTTTGGGAGTGTAAAGAAGTGATTTTGAATTGTATCAGCCCAAAACTACTCCGTCCTCAGTCAGTCATTTCTTCATCGCGAAAAGTAAGTGCTTTTGTTTAATTTGGTCGTTATCTCAGGGGCACCCAACGACAATTTTCGGAAAAATATCTGTTCGGAAGACGATTTGTGATGTAGAATTTTGGGAACATTTGTTGTAAAATTACTTGCTTGCCTGCCTCTCCTAGGATTTTCGAACATCTAAAAAATGGTAAAATTACCCATTTTCAACGGATTTTTACCCTAAAAAGGTCACCTTTTTTCTGGCTGAAATTTTCGAACAGGTAAGTTTTGATCCCTATAATTTTCGGATCACTAGACTTTCAGCTAGGAAATCCGAACAGATGAAAAATTTATAGGGGAAAAAAATATGCCGATATTCACCGTTTAAATACTAAAACACGTTTAACAATGCTATGTTAAAGTGCTTTTGAACTATATTCTCGTTGGGTGCCCCTGTTATCTGTAGCCTTTCTCATGACAATTCAAGTTCTTGCCTTCAAGTCCGCCATTAGCTGCCTGCACTTGACAAATTCTTGGTACTTTGCTGTGGAAATTTTGCTGTCAAGGCGAACATAACGTACATGATCTAATAGACGCTAATTGATTAGACTGCGAGCGGTCCCTCAGGATGGTCACTCGAGCTAGGAAATCGAGCGAAGCGAGCGAAAGTAAAAAACAAGAAGCCGAGGGAAAGCTGGGGAGGAGGCGCTTCTCTCCAGTTCCGTCTCGGCCATTTCGCTCTCTCCAGTCCTGCCGAGCTTAAGCCGAGCTTAGACTCGACTGACTGAAGAGGGACTGCTCGCAGTCTATCCTTATTATGACAAAATTCTCTTGTGATTCTCTTGTGATTTCCTATCATAAGCCCTTATTTCAACATTAATGTTAAAGTGTTATGCCTAAGTACACTCTTTTTATTTTATAAGAATATCGAGGCTGAAATTTGCGAAAATTTAAGAATATTTCAAGATTAAACTCCAGGCTGAGATTTCGAAAAGTATATTGTTTTCGCGTGTTTTGTTTGTTGAAAATCTGTAAATATAGTACAAATATACCTTTTTAACTGATCCCTTTCTCTAAACGGCAAAACTACGCCAAAACAACACGAAAAAACCTGCATTAACGTTATTGATACCCTAATGCATGTATGCTGGAACGAAAATGTCATAAGCTATAATTTAACAAAAATTACAAGAATATTTTCAGCCCTAAAGATCGACAGAAAAATAAGAATATCCAGCTTGGGCCTGACAAACAACATTCTTATATAAAAAAAGAGAGTATTTGGTCATCATGTGTGCTCTAACAGGACATTTGTACCTAAACGGGTTCATTTTTTCTTCACGTCTTGCAAAAAACTGCAGGAAAGTCTCTCGGCCTCCTGATAGAACCAGTGGCGGATCAAGGGGAGGGGCCCGCCCCCCCCACCCCCTCATTTTTAAACCTTAATGTCCCATTATGGCTCTTGATGAACACTATAGTGAGAAAAAGAGCTCGATTGTTAGTTTATCACCACATTATTAAGTCTGGGGAGAGAAAGGACCGGAAATTCAACCACCGCTCATAATGCTCATGTTATTTGCATAAAATGGTTGTATTTAATATATGGCACGATTAAATAATGATTTCTAAAACAAAAACAATAATATTTTAAAAATTTACACGCTTCGATGCGATCCTGAAGCTTCCAACAATTTTGAATTCTATTGGAACAATAAACTCACCTGAATCATTATTGCATCTCAAGCACTTGATGGTTTATTAACGTTATATTTTTATCTTCAGAAATTAAAGTAAATTGGTAACTTTGTTTAAATAGTTTCTATTTCAAAATATAATTTGGCATGTCCACTTAGTCGCTTAAGGGCAATAAATCATTTTTTACCAAAGAGCTTTATATGCTTCAATCTACCCACAAAATGGCAAACCTTACTCA
>OZ038003.1:4176560-4261560 GCA_964035705.1 Porites rus | reverse complement strand
TCCATCTTAATGACTGAAGAAGATCTCAACATGATCAAGAACAACAACTTCGAGATAAACATGGCATAACAGCCGATTTCACATATATCCGAAATATATAACATGCCTGTTTTTATAGTACCATAAAGGAAATCTTCCAACAACCTCTGGTTGAGAAAAATATATAATACTACACCTCTAGCTTGGTCAAGAAACCATGCACTGCAAGGTATAAAATTAAACCCAAAATTAAACAATGTAACAGGACATCACAACATGAACTTATACATGAACTATGGCAGGGATGGCTTGGCAGACTACACATGTTGCCAGAACATATAAAATGCCTGTCCCTATAAATGCCATAAAAACATTCCAACAACCTCGGGTTGGACAAATGTAAAAAGACCAAACCTGTAGCTTGGTCAAAAAACCATGCACTGCATTGTACAAACTCAAACTTACATAACAAACAGGACTTCACAACATGAACATGTACATGAACTATGGCAGGGATGGCTTGGCAGACTACACATGTCGCCGAAACATATAATAATGCTTGTCCCTATAAATGCCATAAAAAACATTCCAACAACCTCGGGTTGGACAAATACAAAAAGACCAAACCTGTAGCTTGGTCAAAAAACCACGCACTGCATTGTACAAACTCAAACTTACATAATAAACTGGACTTCACAACATGAACATGTACATGACCTATGGCAGGGATGGCTTGGCAGACTACACATGTCGCCGAAACATATAAAAATGCCTGTCCCTATAATGCCACAAAAACCTTCCAACAACCTCTGGTTGGACAAAAACAGAAAGACCAAAACCATAGGTTGGTCACAAATTCATGCCGAAGCATGGCACAAAAACATAATTAAACATGAACATTCCAAAAACCTCCGGTTGGACAGAAGTGAAAAGACCAACAATGTAGATTGGTCAAAAATCCATGCACAGCATGGCACAAAGACAATTAAATGACAAAACAGGACATAACAACATAAACACACATCTAACAAGAACGGAATTTTTGCACGTCCCAAATAGGTAACAACATACGTCAGTTTGTAATTTATGATTGGAAATACAATCACAGTTTTATTCACATCGAAATGACCATAAGCTGACATTCAATTTGAGTTTTCAGCTAAAATTAATAATTTCTGTCATAAACCCTTCAAAATGAAGCGGAGGATTATCAACACAATGTAACTGCCATGTGCATTATTCACTCAAACTTATTCAAAATGTACACAGTACGATTCCAAGTCACCACTGGGGCGACGAACGAAAGAGTGACCAAGTATTATTACTTTCGGGACACACAAAGCTATTTTGGACTGAAAGGAAATAATTTATTTGAAAGGTCAGATCGCTCGTATGTACAAAAACCGAAGCGATGCGACACCAGCCAGAAATGTTGTTGAAAATGATTAAAAGTCATTAAAAACGAATTGGAAAGTGAAAATGGGTTGCAAGTTACGGCCATCGATGCAAAATTCAAATCAGTACCCTCGATTCCATGTTCCTAGCCTCTTTCCAAAGTACTGTACTCATAAACTATGTAACAGTCCGGAATATCCCATGTTTTGCGCACAGGATTCTGGGATCGCCAGGGGGCAAACATTGCGAATCGCTACAAAGAAATGTATGGCGTGGAGTTGTTTCTCCGTTAAAAGGGGTGTCTTTGGACATAGAATGCCGCATTTTGCCGTGATTTTATGAGAAGCGGAGGTCACTAATGTTGGTGCGTTGAAATTTCAAGTTTCTGTGTGATTAATGCGATAAATTCTATCGATAAACACGCCTTGCGTGAGGTTGTGTGTGAAATTTATGTTTACTGAATTTACACAGACATGAAGAATTCGAAGAAAAGGTCTCGAAATATATAGTGCAAATTTAGGTATACATGTAGGGGGATTGGTTCATGTAAGCGTTTAAGTTATAATTACGTGTGGTGATGTTTACGACGAGTGTAACTACGCTTGGCCGCGATCACCGCTGTACGGCGCTTTGCGGGTTATGACTAGACAACAATCGTAGGTATGTACGTGGCCATAAAAATAAAAAATCCTTCTTTACTTTGGTATAAACAAAGTGATATCTACAAAATATTTCATGGAAAGTACATGGTATTTAATCATTAGTAGATGAGGCAGAAATCGTACGAACGAGTAAGATTTCCGATACAAAAGAGGTGAGTTTGAAAATAGATACCAAGTTGATGTGCGAAATTCAGAGATTCTATATCTTCCGTCAAAATGATTGGAAAAGGCATTAGAACTCATCGGTGCTCTGGATCATGACAAAACAATTCGCTTGTGTTTTTTTGGCGAGAAGAAATCAATATACTAATGTGCGGAAGATGTTTTTGCTTTTAAATTTAATACATATCAAATTCGACAATACATAAGCTTACCTTTGATCGTTGTCACAAACCGGCACAGCATTGTGATCGCCGCCGAGCGGAGCGTAATTACACTTGTTGTTAATATGAGCACATGTAAGTACAACTGGAAAGGCTTAAATGAGTCCGCATTCTCCGCTCATTTATACCTAAGTTAGTACTATATATTTCGAGACCATTTAGTAAATTCACAGTCGACCTTTCGCAAGAATCAGTGTTTATCGATAGATTTCATCGCATTGATCCCACAAATACTTATAATTTCTTCGCACCAACATTGGTCACCTCCGCTTCTCATAAAATCAAGGCAAAATGTTGCATTCTCTGTCCAAAGACACTGCTTCTAACGGAGAAACAGCTCCACGCCATACATTTCTTTGTAGCGACTTGCAATGTTTGCCCCCTGGCGATCCCATAATCCTGTGCGCATAACTAAGTGTCCGATTACTGGAAAAAGGACAGGGCCAGCTGGTCACGCCACTCTTTTCAACCAATGAGAAGGTGTCCTTGTGTTTATCAACAAACATATCAAAACATCGCCCCAGTGCTCAAAAATTTTCACAACAACGGACGGGGTCGACGGACAGAATTAAAGATGAGCTTACAGTACTCGTCTAGGTTTCACATTTAATATTTCAAAGAAAACATTTCATGTAAGAGAATAAGAGCATTATTCATTGCAAGGAATCATTGGGGTGTTCGAACTAATTCCGGACCGATCGCAGTGGTCGTGGCTTCACTGGCATGGTTTGCAAGATTTTTGATAGAAACAAACTGGTCCCGTGTAAAAATAGCCTCAGAGAAAGTGCGAAAATTTGTTGAGATCATACAAAACAGGATTGGTACTACCTATTAGCTTCTACAGGACAAGAATCAAAGAACCAGTCATCATAACAAGAATAAAAAGTAGTTCAAATTTATTAATGTTATTTTTCTTGTTTGTCTACTCAATTTCCTTGTGGGAACACAGGTAACCCAATCTCGAAATATGAGCATCGGCGAGCATCGGCATTGATGCGTAACATTCAAAATATAAGGATTTGTATGGGGAAAAAACCTATCTTTTCTGTAACCTACGGAAATGAAAGGATTGCAATAAAAAACAGCTTACCTTACTTAAAATGTGCGTTACTTCTCTCCTGTGTGTTGCACGGGCCGATTTATGGCCGTTTTATGGGTTTTTATGTAAACGGTTTTCTCTCTTTATAAACCTTTATATAGAGAGAAAACCGTTTACATAAAAACCCATAAAACGGCCATAAATCGGCCCGTGGACCACACAGGAGAGACGTAACACACATTTTAAGTAAGGTAAGCTGTTTTTTATTGAAATACTTTTATTTTCGTAGGTTACAGAAACGATAGGTTTTTTTCCCATACAAATCCTTATATTTTGAATGTTACGGAACAATGCCGATGCTGGCCGATGATCATATTTCGAGCTTGGGCTACCTGTGTTCCCATAAGGAAATTGAGTAGACAAACATTATCTGTTATCAAAACCGAAAGTTATTGCGGTGTCATTCAAGAATAAACTTTGAAAGGGTAGAAGTTAACCTGAGTGGTTGATTTTTAGAAGCCAAATCCCCAGTTGATCAACATTTCCGCCGACAAATCTAACAAGAAATATCAATCAGATCTTCAGAAGCAGAGCACTGAACAAGTAATAACAGGAAGGTAAAATCTTAGCGTTCATCTTCTAGTCGAATTGGTCGTAAAGTGTTTCAAATCAGGTTAGCTTTTATTGAGCCAGGTATGAATTTGCATGTGCTTTCGTTATATTTAGGTACATTTAAAATATCGAACATTTTGTAAATTGTAAATATTTCCGGTAGCTTCATAGCTTTTCTATTAGTTCACTAAAAATATTGAAAATGACTTTTTATTTCTCTACAACATCGTTTCGAACATTTTCGAGAATGTTATGTTGCACCTCAAAGTTCGTATATTTTGAAAGAATCCTTAAAAGATTGGGACTTAATTTCTGTACGTGTGCGACTGGATTTATTTCAAGGAGAAACCAAACTTCAAGCAAACTGCAAAAGATATTCTTTAAACAATATAGCTAAAATTGATTAAGGGCGGTTCATTTTCATTATGAAATGTGCACAATGTTTGCAAGCGGAAGCTAGTTGTGGTATAACACGTATACGGAAGAGCTGTGGACAAAACTGTGAAATTTTGGAGCATCGTTTTATAGCTCCACTTCCTTATTTAGCTTTGCCTATGTATTTGCAAGACGAGCCTTGATATGTAATGAGGTATTTTGAATTGGCATCCGCGGTGATGTAGACAAAGTTTTTGAAAATTTGGAGCTTTAATGCCGATTTAGCTTCGCCTAGGTCACGAACGCTGACTTAGTTGTATTTGCACCTAAGACAGAGCTCTTTGGCGATAAGTTGAAGAAATCATTTGCATATTTCAATAAAGGCGAGCTGCCAAAGGTTGTTTATAGCTCAAGGAGCTGTCACCATCTTAAGCACTCACCGTGACCACCTAACCCAAGTTACATATAAAAGACGGATAACACTATCCACTGGATAAAACGCCATCCGTAGTAGGGCTTCAGCAAACTTAACCTCGTTGGTGTATAGGTAAAGGTATAGGTATAGGTAAATCATTGATATGCGTATGGGTCTAGTCAATGACGTCACCCATTGTTATAACCTAGGGAAAAAAAGTGCCTTCCTCCATAGTAATTAAGTGCCTAGTCACTGCCTTCCTCCATATATAATGAAGTGGATAGGTTTACTAATGAGCGTCACTCTACTTCAATAGAAACAGTAGGCTTGCCTAGACTTGCCCGGTAAGTAACTTGAGCTCGGTTATCGGACAGTCTATTAAAAGGAAAATAGGAATAAGAGAAGCGATCACCTTTTAATTCCGTTGCTACTGTACAATTGACGTCAATTATTGTACTGATATCGGCAATTTCTTCCAAAATTTGGTCAACGGTAGCCAATTATGAGGAATCAACCGGGGGATTTAAGCCAATCAGAAACAGAGAAATGTTTCGAGCGCAAAATAATAAAATTAAAATCATTATGAGATCCTAGTCGCATAAAATAAGACGGTTCCAAAATACAATTTCCTTAATAATATTTCCACTTTGCGATTGCTACTGATTTTTTTCTTCTATTTTTACTGTGTCGTCTTTAGATGTTAAACAATAAAAGCGCTCCAAGCTATCTGACAAATATGTCGACACCGACTACGCCTCCAGCTTCAGCTGTAGCTTATTCCTACTTGCTGCCAGTAGCGTTTGGTTTTATTGCTGCCCTGGCTTTTATTGGTAACGGTCTTTTTTGCATTCTTATACTGAAGAATTATCGGATGCTCAGATCTGCATATAACTTGCTGATATTCAGCCTGGCTGTGACAGACATGATAACAGGTAAACGTTTTTAGAAATCAAATCAGTCTTTTCCGAGTGTGACTGAGAAACTATTAGACACTAAGATCTCTATACATGAATTACCATTAGTTACACCTGGTGACGAGTTTGAAAGAGGTTTCCTTCTTTCATGAAACGGAAATAATACCGTAGTTGTAGCATAAGAAATAGTTCCTATGCAAACACAAATTAGGATTTTGCAGCAAAATATGAACGCCACTCTATTTTATTGCTATTAACTAAGTTCTTAAGAGCGACTGTCTGTAAATATCGACCAAAATTGCTCAAAAGTCGGCTTTTTTGAACGACGTCGACGACCGAGCCCAACGAAAGCAGACTTTAAACAAGTACAGTGGTGTGTTTTATTAATTTAAGTATCCGTCAAGAGGCAAAAATATGTTAAATTTAAGACGGAGACGACCAATATTAACTAATTAGAACACTTTCTTTTTTCTTGCGAGTTTTCTCTGTCAAGTAATTATGTATAAGTACACATGATACATGTACGTTTCAATGTATTACTATGACGCTTAGCTTATAAAGGTACTTTGTAACGAACGTTTCAGAAAATACTTTAACTCGTTTCGATCGATGATGAAACACCATCGTCAAAAACAAATCGCCAAAATCTACAGCAAAGCGGAAAATAGAAAAAAAGTGGCTTTTGACTAATGCTAAAGCAGGAATAGCTGAAACGTGAGTATGAGCTTTTAAAATGTCAAATGCTCCTAAATGGACATCTATAGATCCCTTGCATCGGCATTGGATAAAAAAGTCTCCAGCCCACTATGAACTAGCCTGTTCCAGGCGTAGTGGACAGTGGATAGTGGATAGTGGACAGTGGCGCGAAGTGGAGAACGGAGGAAAACAAACGTGGAAGAGATTAAGAGGGAGAGAGTAGGAGGAGGAGGAAAGAGGTTCTTTCGCCTCTCTCCCTAACCCCGCCAATTCGCCGTTTTTCTAGCTCACTTTGCTTTCCGTTTTCCCAACTGTCTTAAGGCCTGTTACAAGTTAACTACGCGGAGTTTTTCATTTCCAACTTTTTATGGTATATATTCAACTTGAGCGTCGAGCACTTTTGGCGCTTTGTTATTGATCAGCAGGAACGGATTTGGTAGTACTACTCCCCAGTCTCACACACTCTCCCCCACCCCCCGCTGCTTCAGACAAGAGAGCCCGACCATTTGTTTTGCTTCAGACCACTCGTTCGATTATTCGCGCGTTCTTGGCTTACCCAAAAAGTACGGGATAGGTTTGTCTTAAAATTTCAAGGTGTTGCAGTTAATCAACCTTAATGAAAGTTTCAGGCATTATTATATACATTATGAAGATTATTCGAAGAGATTTAAAAAAAATTCGTTGAAGTCGTTTCAGAGATATACAAAAAAGCGCTAAAAGTCCAAATTTTGAATGAGGTTGCGCTTAGACAGGTGGTGAGAAAACCGGTCAGTTTTTAAGATTGCAAGAACGAAAATACACCAAAATTTCCTAGCATCGAAATATGATATTAAGCAGCATTCTGACGTTATTTATGAATACTTTGAGTCATTTTTAACGTTTTTATGAAACAATCTATCACGGCTATTGAAAATTTAAGGTTTGAAGTATATTTTCGTTTTAGTCGAATTCAAGCATACAGAATTTTTTACTTCTTACGGCGGGTATTTGCTAAACACCAAACTTTAAGTTCCAAGTGTTGGATTTTTAGTAGCTGGTCTAGATCGCGCAAAATTAGGCGTTTATCAATTTCAAAATTTTTTGTTTATTGTTGTCATAGTAATATCGATTTTACTAAAACCTACATTTTGACAATTTTCAATCTATAGTCAATCATTGGTGAAAATTTTATAGCGATCAGACAAGGATAAAATCACTTTTAAAGTGACTGAAAAATATCTGTATGGCCTCTGAAAAACTACATCGAAACACCTTAAAGCGTATCTATCGGTAATACTAGCGTGACGCGCCGTGTCACGCTATTTTTAACCATGCAAATGTCGCAGTTTTTCGCAAAATTAGGGTTGAACTCAATGTCTTGCGGGCTACTTAAAATCGTTTGCCCAGAGATTTGTTTCGATTTTCTTGTAGATTGGGGCCTAGTAATGCCGCAGAAAGTAATTCGCGAATTTCTAAGTCATAGCGCGTGGTTAAAATTTGCATTATTTTATACCCATAATTTTAAACGGCAAAAATTGTCAATAAGGCCTATTTTTAATAATACCTTTTTGGCCACAAAAATATTCCAGCTTTTACAAATATATTGTTTTATAAGGAAGAAAGGGTCATAAAAACTATTCGTGTTCTTCAAAGACTGCCAAATCGTTGTAGTTTGACGTACGAGTCAATGAAATTTGTGTTAAATTTCGCTTTCTCGGAAGTGGAGTTTGAGCCCTGAACGGGCAAAAGGAGTTTTCTCGAATTTTAACAAAAGAACACATTATTTGGGAAAACTAACTACAGCATGTTTCATTACTCATTAAAGGTTATCGATGAGCCAAAAATGAGCGAAATCAAATTTTGAACTTGTGCCTACCGTGGGTCGATATTTACGGAAAGCCGCTCTTAAAAAGTCATGCAATAGACCTCATTTAGGATGTCCACCGTCTCTGGATGTAAGTACGCAGGGATTGATGGGTGAAGACAATGTCGCGTGCTCTCTGAGGGGAAAACAAGTGAACTTAAAAATGATTGCTAAGGAGTTTATTTATTCCGTCAAAATTAAAAAACACTTACTATAGTCATTAAAAATATACAGATCGAGTTTCATCGAGGCTCATGTCATTATTGGTAGGTATATCTACGGTCGTTTTTGCATCCAAAAACACCACGAAAGTTTTTAGTTACACATATTTTTTCCATGATCATCTTAAACCGAGTTCAATTCCTTTACTTATTGTTGTCTAGAATGATCAAACTCGACGGCGATTACTTGCATTGTCAAAGTTTATCGGCGTTTTGCGCCCCGAGAAACCACGTGGCATTACATTTATCCTATTCTCACTAGGGAAAGCACGCACAAAAGCCTAAATGACTGAGCATTAATGCCCTTCCTAAAATTCTCAGCGTGAAACAGGGGAATACGCGTCATACCCGCAGACCTTGTCCCTCGGTTTTAAAGGGACAGGTTCACGGTTCAGCGCATGCTCATTTCTGAAAATGCTGTTTTTCTGCCGCGACCTGCTGTATCGTCTATGGAAGCAATAGACCTTTTTACCGATACGGCGGCCATATTGAATTTCCTGGATTTAAGGAGTATTATGGGATGCCCAGGGGGCACTCGCTCAGTATTTACGCGCGCTTTTCGGGCCAACAGAGAACTTCACTGAATATTTCTCGGGAAAAAGGCGATCATTATTACGTCCAAATACTGCACAACGATTTTTTTATCCATCACAATCTTTTTCTAGGAAAACTTAAAGAAAAATTGGCCCGGAAAGAGCGCGTAAATACTGAGCGAGTATATCGGATTGTGTTCATGCCCCCTGGGCATCCCATAATACTCCTTAAATCTAATAAAATCAATATGGCCGCCGTATCGTTAAAAACGTCTGTTATCATGTCATAATGATGTCAAAGAACTAATCTGCACACTCTCCTAGCAGTCCCTTGATCAATTCACGTGCAAATAACTGTAAATTAATCAACCATGGAATAAAACTTTCGGGTCAACAATAAATTCAACGTTGGTAGTGTTGGCATAATCCACTAATTTTTCTGCCATTTTTTACTCCTCCATCTTACTTCCGGTTACTTTGAAATACACTCTAAGATCACTGAGATACATGTGAGTGGAAATATTAACCGATAGAATTAATAATAAATAGAAAAAAGCAATTTAATTGATGAACACTGCGCCTAACCGTGAACTTGTCCCTTTAAGACTAGTCTGATTGATTATTCAGCCAGCCAGTTCTAGTAAAGTTTAGGTCTCGGCACCCTCGATAGCAGTTCTTGTTTTTCGCTTTTATCGCTGCGCCCCGTATAACTCAAATTCCAGCTACCCCTTTGGGAGAATACGTCCATGCAGTTTTTAGCCCTCCACAGCTACAAGGCACATATGTGTACCGCTACTGCCCTCTTTTCCTTATCGGAAAGGATGATATAATAGGCAGTAAGATCCATTTGATGCAAGAAAGGACTAGTAAACTGTGAAATCAGTGCTCTTGTGGAAACATCAAAGGCGAAACATGTCTTATTTGTCATAGGGATATTTCGACCTGCTGCAGGGCATATACTTGTTGATATTCTAGCAACCTCATTCTTTATCTCATCTTTATTTTTAAGGAGCGTTTATTGGTGCGACGCCAAATTACCTCGTCGCCCTAAGCTCGTACCAGGCTCCCGCTGGATTACCTGGGGTAATTTTCTGCAAAGTCATTGGTTCCCAGTACTTCGTGTTTCTACTTGGTAAAGTGTCCTGTCTCACGGTCACGTGTCTTGCTGTGGAAAGATGGTACTCTGTGGTTAAGCCTGTCAAATATCGACTTAAGTTTAAAAGAGGAAGAGTTTATGTGTATCTTGTAATCATATGGACAACCTGTCTCTTATTGCATTCTTTTGTACTGTTTGAAATGACGCTTGATGAAAAAAACCTGCGATGTGTGTGGATAACATCCAATTTTCCCAAACGACTAACAGCAATGACAATCACAATCGTGACATTCTTTGTTCCAAATGCAGTTACTTGGGTTACTTATCTTCACATTTCTTTTGCGCTTAAGAGGTCCCCAGCAATTAATAGAAATAATTCGCGTATCACTCGCACACGGTTTAAGCTTCTGCGCATGTGTATTATAGTAGCCCTGCTATTTACAATATGCTGGTTTCCAAATCAGCTTTATTTTGTCCTGGCTTCTTATGACCTTGTTAGACTGGAGTCGCCTTTCCATCACTTCACCGTCGTCCTTGCTATGTTCAACTCGTGCACCAATCCTGTCATTTATTGCTCTACAAACCGGGAATTTAGAAAAGGGTTTCTTATGCTACTTTGCCCTTTCTTTAATTCCTGCCGATGCAAGAAACGAAGAAAGACAAGTCTAGCACAGAAAAACAGATTGAAAGTAGCAACTAGAGAATTTGAAATGGGAAAATCTGACGGTGGTGTGATGTTGAATGTTCGTAATTTGATCAATCAAGGGTACGAAGTGGACGACTGCAAGCAACAGGAAACCAGTGGTGTTTGCAGTGAGCTTATTTGAAAAATCGGTTAACTGGCTTTTCTCTTCACTTCAGTCTTTTCAGCTGTGGTCAGCCTTGTTATACTTTCGCTAAGCTTCCGGCTGACGTAGACGAAGCGGACTGCGTTCTTACAGTCAGCGTTAGTTCAACAGGTGGTAAGTGCGCGTACTCGGGAAAAGTGGTCCCTAGCTTCATTCCTGGCGATAGGAGCCCATGGGCCCCTACTGGCAAATGACGGTATGACCTTCATCGTCTCTTGTTTAGAACTGCGGCTTAAGACTTGCATGCAGACTGCGTATATTTTTTTGAATGGTTTAAACTTTTTATTATCCTTTATTATATAATGAGCCGGACATTTTGTTCCTGAAAAGATAAAGGGAAATGTCTGCAGCTGCTGTCTACTCCAACAGACTTTTATCATTAAAACTCGCTCTTGAACTAAATGAACTTCAGCGTCTGCATCAACAATCTTTCTATTGTGAACAGGTGAAATTCAGTGAATTCCGCTCAACAGCCGATTATGACCGAGTTAATTTTCTCTACTTTTTCCTCTTTTTCGCTTCCCATTCCCCTTTCTAGGTCTTTCGTTTTTACTTAACATCCGTAAAAATCAGACTAAGTACTATTTTAGTGGCTAAATTCACGCGTGTTTTTTTTATTTTGGGTTAAGAGTATTGTCATGGTGTGCAATATTTCAAGTTCATCGTTAACATCCGCTAATTTATATGGAGGACGTAAATGAGTCAAGTGTTTTGCATCAGATGTAAAAGATCTAAATACATGAGGTCTGTATTAAGTAAACTGAATACAAATCTACGTCAAACCCTTACCCTTTACAATTTTGTGTTTTATTCCCATTTTTCATTTTTCCGTTTCCAGTGACTCGCTCCCCAATCCGCTTTCCAAGTTTTAGTAAAAGTCTTGTGGTATACATACCTACTCTATGAAAGGGACATTGTAAACTTAAAAAAATAATATGATAATCAGAAATAGCAATGTTATAAAAATAACATTTTAAAATCTATTTTAGCACTGAAAAAAATTGAAATTATGGGACTTCATTTGTACATATATATTAATGGCATAAGACTACTAGTGATGTTTCAAAATTGTCCAAAATAATAGGACCTGTCAAGCGGCGAGTGGTATTTTGGGCAATTTTGAAATATCACAAGCCGGTATTAATGCCAATTATAACATAGCGTGCATGCTTGCCCTATCTACGTCCTTTTGAGTCGATGCGATGAAATTCTTTATATGAGCACGGCCGTGCGTATATAAGATGACGTGTTTAATTGTGTTTATTAAACATGGATTTTCGCCTCTAACTTTCAAAATCGAACACAATGATAAAGAGCTTTCTAGGATTTTTGGAATTGCCAGCTTCTAGCCACTCAAACCAACAGCAAAAGCGGTGAAATTTTAGCAAATTACCAGGCGCCCTATGGAAAAGTTCTCACTCAAAGAATGACATTCAGTTGGAAATAAAAACCACAGACTCATATCAGTCGGGGAACATCCGATTATATAGTGTCCTCATTTTTTAACGTCTGCTTAGCCCTTTGAAATCAAGTTAATTAATGGCGAAAAACTACGCACTTTCGTGATAAACGAACAATCCGTGGACGGAAAATTTCTCTTGCAGTATCGAGACAAAGCGAGCATGAGCTTCTACTAGGACATAAATTTATTACTCATAAAGTAACACAACATTTATTACTCATAAACACAACAACAAAAAGGTCCTCTCAGAGGTAGACTGCTTGAAGTCCGCCTTTTCTTTAAGATCCGTCAAGTTTTCGGTGACAGTGAGTGCGTATGGACGAAAAACTCTTTTAGCCAAAAGGGACTGGGGCGAGAGTCTAGTTGCGTAGGTGGGTGAACAGCTACGTAGATACACGCAATCTAAGCATGAGACTACGTAGAGTTCATGCTATTATATTTTTAGCATAGAAGCCGAGAAACTGTCGGCAACGTTCAAGATACCTCTATTTTGTTCTTGTTGAAGGAAAAAACTCTTACCAAAGTGGCGCTTAAACATCTTTCACGTCAATGGGCAAGTGATTGACAGCTTCTAGTATTAAGCGTCGAAAATGTAGAAAACAACATGAAAAAGGTTAAATGTTTTTGCAGTAACTGCAGTGGGAGGAGATCACGCATTGACTTCACATACAAAAAGTACTGAAGTTGTGACTCGCCAAGTTTTTTCTTTGTAAAACACCAACGCCAACTCCTTAATTGGTCATTATTGTCACGTAGCAGTCATGAAAGTGGTGTACTGTTGATGTTTGCGTGTGGGAGTATAAAGAAGTGACTTAATATCGCCGAAAACTAAATACCTTTTTCATTTCTTCATCTTGAATGGTAAGTGCTCTGAATGCTTTTGTTGAATTTGGTCGTTTTCCGTAGCCTTTCTCGCGAAGACCTCTCGCCTTTTCCTTCTGCCTGAACTTGACAAATTCTTGGTTCGCTATGCAAATTTTGCTGTCATTTTGTCTGTCGAGAGCAGCTAATATACCGTAAATAGATCCCCGGCTTCCGATCTAAAAAGACACCCTATTCAAGACGCTAAATAATGAAATTATATACCCTGTCAGGAGCCTGAAAACCATCCCCTGTTGAGCGGCACATACCCGTATAGGCAAAATAAGGGAGTGCCCCCCCCCCCCCTCCCCTGAGCTAATATACCGTAAATGATCCAACAGATGCAGGGGGAGTTTATATTCAATCTTAGGGGTCCAAGAAGGAGCGTTTTTATTCTCATACTACTACTGTGCAGTGGCAGATCCAGGGGAGGAGCCCGGGGGACCCGCCCCCGCCCCCCCTTATTTTTAGACTATTAATTGTATTGCACTGAATATCGGCAAACTTCTTCCAAGTGTGCGGGTCAACGGTAGCTGATTATGAAGAATCAACCTGGGGATTTAAACCAATCAGAAACAGGGAATTATTTTGAGTGGATAATAAACATCATTTTCAGTTCCCAATCGCTTAAAATAAGACGGTTCCAACTACATTGTACTCAGTATTCCGCCTTGCGATTGCTACTAATTTTTGTTTCTAATTTTACTGTGTCGTCTTTAGATGTTAAACAATAAAAGCTCTACAAGATATCTGACAAATATATCGACACCGACTACGCCTCCCGCCTCAGCTGTAGATTATTCCTACCTGCTGGCAGTTGCGTTTGGTTTTATTGCTGTCATGGCCATTATTGGCAACGGGCTTTTTTGCATTCTTATACTGAAGAATTATCGGATGCTTAGATCTGCATATAACTTGCTGATATTCAGCCTGGCTGTGACAGACTTGATAACAGGTAAACGTTTTTAGAAATCAAATCTGTCTTTTCCTTGTGTGACTAAGAAACTATTGTACACGACGACCTCGATACATGAATTACCAATAGTTACCAGTTGTACGACTGTGAAGTCAGTTAAAGAGGGTTCCTACTTTGATGAGACGGAGATGACCGTAATTATAGCATTAAACATAATTCGTACGCAAACACACATTAGGAATTTGCAGCATAATATGAACGCCACGCTATTTTATTTCTATTAAATAAAGTTTCTTAAGGAAGTCACTAGTTTTTAAAAAGTCATGCAGTAGACTTTATTTAGGTTGCCCACCGTCTTTGCATGCAAGAACGTAGGGATTGATGGGTGAAGACAATGTCGCGTGCTCTCTTATGGGACAAAAAGCTACCCGTAAAAGTGATTGCCAAGGAGTTTATTTATTCCGTCAAAGTTAAAAAACACTTACTACAGTCATGAGAAATATACAGATCGAGTTTCGTTGAGGTTCATGTCATTATTGGTAGGTATACTTACGGTCGTTTTTGCATCCAAAAACACCACGACAATGATCATCTCCACTTATTTTTTTCCATTATCATCTTGAGTACAATTCCTTTACTTTCAGTTGTTGTCTAAAATGATCAAACTCGACGGCGATTACTTGCATGGTCAAAGTTTATCGGCGTTTTGCGCCCCGAGAAACCACGTGACATTAGATTATATCCTATTGATCCTATGTGCGTGCTAAGTCGACATGTAACGTAAATAAGGTCTATACAGTGTTTTGAGGGTTGTAAAGGATCCTTGATGCTGTTAGTCACGCTCAAACCAAAAAATTGGGCAGTTAGATGTATTTAAGAAACGAAAGGGCTAATAATGAGTGAAATTAATGCCCTTAGTGTGAAGAAAAAGAAAAAGATGCAAAATGCCTTGTCAAACACATTTCCATCTGCAGAGCATATAATTGTTGATGTGTATGTTATCTCTTTTCTATTTTCAAGGAGTAATCATTGGTGTGACGCCAAACTACCTTGTCGCCCTAGGATCCTATCAGGTTCCCGGCGGATTACCTGGGGTAATTTTCTGCAAAGTCGTTGGTTCCAGTTACTTCGTGTTTGTACTTGGTAAAGTTTCCTGTCTTACGGTCACGTGTCTTGCTCTGGAAAGATGGTATTCTGTGGTTAAGCCTATCAAATATCGACTCAAGTTTAAAAGACAAAGAGTTTATGTGTATCTTGTAGTCATATGGATAACCTGTCTCTTATTGCATTCACTTATATTGTTTCAAATGACGCTTGATGAAAAAAACCTGCGATGTGTGTGGATAACGTCCGATTTTCCCAAACAGTTAACACCAATGTTACTCACCATCCTGACGTTCTTTTTTCCAAATGCAGTTACTTGGGCTACGTTTCTGCACCTTTCCCTTGCGCTTAAGAAATCCCCAGCAATTAAAAATAATGGACCTTTGGCTCGAGCACGGCTTAAGCTTCTTCGTATGTGCGTTATAGTTGCACTGTTATTCACAATATGCTGGTTTCCAAATCAGCTTTACTATGTCCTATCTTCTTATGGCTATGCTAGATTAGAGTCACCTCCTCATTACTTCACCGTCGTCCTGGTTATGTTTAACTCGTGCATCAATCCTGTCATTTATTGCTCAGCACACCGGGAATATAGAAACGCGTTTCTTACTTTATTCCGTTGTGTCTTTAATTCTCGGCTGTATAAGAAACGAAGTGAGATAAATCTACCCAAAGAACACAGACTGCGATCAATAAGTGGGGAATCTGAAGCTGAGAAATCTGGCGGTGGTGTGGTGTTAACCAGTTTTCGCGATTTGATCAACCAAGGGTACGAGGTCGACAACTGTTCGCAACAGGAAACCAGTGGTGTTTGAATTTATCTGAAAAATCTGGCAGTTTGCGTTCTGCTTGAGAACGAGGCACCAAGAAAACTTGTCAGTCATCGCGTTTTTACCTTGGATCTTAACTAGGATCGCTCAAGCTACCCTATTTTATTATACTGACTGTTATTTGGTATGCAAATGTGGCATTATTTTACCATCTTTGCCATATACAGAAGATAATGGAGCTTGGCGACCTCAAAATTTCATTGCTTGGAAAGGAACTGCTACCAGTGCCTAGTGGGAAAGATTTGGGCGTAATATTGGACAAAAACCTAACTTACCATAATCACATTACTAAGACCGTTTCATCATGCTTTTCTCGACTAGCTCAAATAAATCGTGTTAAGCAAGCATTTAATAAGGAAATTTTCATTATCATAATTTATACATAGTATTTAGTAAACTATTATATTGTTCGAACGTGTGGGCAAATACTTCTAACAGAAATATGCATAAGTTACAATCTTATCAAAATTATGCATGCCGTATTATCAGCGGGGCTAAAAAGCATGGCCATATTTCTCCTTTATTAACAGAATTAAATTGGCTCCCAGTAGGAAAATGAATCTATCTTTGAAGTGCCACTATGGCATTTAAATGTATGACGGGCTCAGCACCGGATTTTCTTACGTCTAAATTTACTAAACGATTTAAGATTACTAGGCGAGAAGTGAAATAGAAACTCACAATCGCTATATATTCCCAAATTTAAAACGGCGAGTGGCCAGAGAAGCTTCTATTGCAGAACAGTGAAGATATGGAGCTCACTGGACAATGAATTAAAACCAAGCAAAGATGTTTTAAGCTTTAAACGAAAGCTCAAAAGTAAGCTACTTTGCTCGGCATAGAACTTTATGAACGATGTTTCTTGTATTTTACGTATGATCGTATAAAGTGATCAATTTTTAGCTCTTAGATAATTTTACCAATCACTTTCTATATATTTACTGTACTCCTTTTTGTTTGTAATCATATATATATTTTTTTGTAAACATCTTTGAAAGCCTTGTTTAAGTGAGAAAAAAAAGGATGTATTTATATGTATGTATATATATATACTCCTCAGTATTACATATAAGCGACATTTTTGCAAGGAGCAAATTTGTGCAAATCAATTTTTCGTCCAGTGCAAGTCAGGAAGTTTGGGTAGCTCTCAAGAACATGGCTAGAGTTGCTGTCGCCTTCACCTCGAGTAACTCCCGATCATACGCTACTTTCGAACTCTCCAAACTTCACGGGTGCATACTAACTCGATATGCGCACGCCAAAGATAGCATCGGTCAATTCTAAATAATACGTACAGTTCATGATATTAATCGTTTATAATAGAAGCCGATAATTATTTAGCGACGCACTAGATACCTTTTATACGTCACAAGCAAATGATTGACAGCTTCTTGTATTAAGCGTCGAAAATATAGTAAACAGCATGAAAAAGGTTAAATGTTGTTGTAGTCACTTTAGTCGTAAGAGACCACAAATCGACTTCACATACAAAAATTGGTCAGTTTATGACTTTCATCGTCCATGAAACTAGTGGACTGTCAATGTTTGGAAGTGCAAAGGAGTAATTTTGAATTGTATCAGCCCAAAACTACTCCGTCTTCAATCAGTCATTTCTTCATCGTGAAAGGTAAGTGCTTTAGCTTAATTTGGTCGTTATCTTTAGCCTTTTTCATGACAAGTTCTTGCCTACAAGGCCGCCATTAGCTGCCCGCACTTGACAAATTCTTGGTACTTCGCTGTGGAGATTTTGCTGATTTAACGAACAAAACGTAAATGATCTAATAAGACGCTAATTGATTTAATTGATCTAATAGGGTGTTAAGTTAGTTCTATAGGGGTCCAAGAGGGGGCTTTTAGTAGATGGAAGGCGTTTAAAAGAGAGTGCCGTGTGTCAAGCTCAACTAAACATATATGCTTTCAGCGAAAATGGAAAGCTAGTTTACAAATAGCAGAATATCTAGTCCACCCATTGATATGATACGTCTAGGTCATGCAGAGATCTATATCGCTCACAGTCAAATCTCAATTGCGATGTCAGGGTCATTGTGTTGTCATTGTTTGCGTATCCTTTCTTGAAACGTGACTTTAAAAGAGGTGCAAAGATCAAACCCTTGTAAATGAAGCAAGAAGCTGAATAATTTAGATGATTAAATAATCGCGGTCATAGGGGGCGTCTATTATTAATACAATTCTTAACATGATCTTACGGGGGGGGGGGGGGAGGCGATTATTAGACAAGAAGAGTTTGAGAGTGGACGTCAATAAGATCATTTATGGTAACCCTTAGTCTACCCAGCTCATTGTAAAAGCCGTCACTTGGCGTATTTGAGCAAAAAATCTCAAGAGATATTGGTCAAGCTGTGCACGTTGTCGTTGTTAAAACTTTTTCTTTTGGCGGACGTCTTCCAAACATTCCCCCAAGTTTTAGTAGTTTTAACCGCGGTGGGCTGTTCTATGTTGTCATTCGTTTTTTAAGTTATAGTACTGTTACGCAGTGAAATACTACTAACACCAAGCAATCAAATCTCCGAAATTTCTCGGCTTATACTATAAATGGAGATATCCCGAGCTTGAGTGGCCAATCGGAGCGCGCGAAAAACACTATCCACTGTTTTAGTATGTACAAAAAAAGGGATGTGTAGTATTGACAAGCAGATGTTCTTCAAATGACAGTTGTCATCCGTCGATTTCTAGGCAATTATAAGTTTGGCTATTTCTTCTTCGAAAAACTTTAAACAATTTTCTCCAGCACCGACTAAAACAACTGCATTACCTCGCCTTCTGCTCATCCCTTTTAATTGCTACAGCACAATTGACGCCAATTATTGTACTGATATTGGCAAACTTCTTACCATTTGGTCAATAGTAGCTGATTATGAAGAATCAAACGGGGGATTTAAGCGAATCAGAAACAGAGAAATGTTTTGAATGCATCATAAATTAAAATCATTATCAGATCCTAGTCGCATAAAATAAGACGGTTCCAAATACAATGTCCTCAATAATATTTCCACCTTGCGATTGCTACTGATTTATGTTTCTATTTTTACTGTGTCGTCTTTAGATGTTAAACAATAAAAGTGCTCCAAACTTTCTGACGAATACATCGACACCGACTACGGCTCCCGCTTCAGCTGTAGCTTATTCCTACCTGCTGCCAGTAGCGTTTGGTTTTATTGCCGCCCTGGCTCTTATTGGTAACGGGCTCTTTTGCATTGTTATACTGAAGAATTATCGGATGCTCAGATCTGCATATAACTTGCTGATATTCAGCCTGGCTGTGACAGACATGATAACAGGTAAACGTTTTTAGAAATCAAATCAGTGTTTTCCTTGTGTGACTGAGAAACTATTGGACACTAAGATCTCCATACGTGGATTACCAATAGTTACACCTGGTGACGAGTGTGAAAGAGGTTTCCTACTTTGATGAAACGGAAATAATACCGTAGTTGTAGCATAAGAAATAATTCCTATGCAAACACAAATTAGGATCGATTCGCAAAGCCTCGGGCCGATTCTCCCTTATCTTATGCATTTACTGCTCATCTGGCCTCGTGTGCGGGTGTTCCGGGTGAGAATACATTACTATCCATCCTAGGTGCGTGCAAAGTCGACATAAACGTAAAGAAGGTCTAAGACTTGTAAAGGATCTATGATGCTGTTAGTCACGTGCAAACCAAAAAATTATGCAGTCAGATGTATTTAAGAAACGAGAGGGCTAATAAAGAGTGAAATCATTGGTCAATGTCTTGTCAAACACATATTTCCACCTGCAGGGCATATACTTGGTGATGTGTATGCCATCTCAATTTTGTCTCATTTTTATTTTCAAGGAATTTTTATCGGTGTGACGCCAAACTACCTTTGCGGCCTCGGATCCTACCGGGCTCCTGGTGGATTACCTGGGGTAATTTTCTGCAAAGTCATTGGCTCCCAGTACTTTGTGTTTCTACTTGGTAAAGTTTCCTGTCTTACGGTCACGTGTCTTGCTCTGGAAAGATGGTATTCTGTGGTGAAACCTGTCAAATATCGACTCAAGTTTAAAAGAGGAAGAGTTTATGGGTATCTTGTAATCATATGGATAACCTGTCTCTTATTGCATTCACTTATATTGTTTCAAATGACGCTTGATGAAAAAAAGCTGCGATGTGTGTGGATAACGTCCACTTTTCCCAAACAACTAACACCAATGACAATCACCATCGTGACATTCTTTGTTCCAAATGTAGTTACCTGGGTTACGTATCTGCACCTTTCCTTTGCGCTTAAGACATCCCCAGCAATTAAAAATAATGGACCTTTGGCTCGAGCACGGCTTAGACTTCTTCATATGTGCGTTATAGTTGCACTGTTATTCACAATATGCTGGTTTCCAAATCAGCTTTACTATGTCCTTTCTTCTTATGGCCTTGTTAGATTAGAGTCGCCTTCTCATCGCTTCACCGTCGTCCTGGTTATGTTTAACTCGTGCATTAATCCCGTCATTTATTGCTCCACACACCGGGAATATAGAAAAAGGTTTCTTTCTTTACTCCGTTGTGTCTTTAATTCTTGGCTCTGTAAGAAACGAAGAGAGATAAGTCTACCCAAAGAACACAGACTGCGATCAATAAGTGGGGAATCTGAAGCGGAGAAATTTGGCGGTGGTGTGGTGTTGACCAGTTTTCGCGATTTGACCAACCAAGGGTACGAGGTTGACAACTGTTCGCAACAGCAAACCAGTAATGTTTGAATTTATCTCAAAAATCTGGCAATTTGCGTTCTGCTTGAGAACGAGGCATCAAGAAAACTTGTCAGTCATCGCGTTTTTACCTTGGATCTTAACTACGATCGCTCAAGCTACCCTATTTTGTTATACTGACTGTTTTTTGGTATGAAAATGTGGCATTATTTTACCATCTTTGCCATATACAGAAGATAACGGAGCTTGGCGACCTCAAAATTTCATTGTTTGGAAAGGAACTGCTACCAGTACCTAGTGGGAAAGCTTTGGGCGTAATATTGGACAACAACCTAATTTACGATGATCACATTACTACGACCGTTTCATCATGCTTTTCTCGACTAGCTCAAATAAATCGTGTTAAACAAGCATTTAATAAGAAAATTTTAATTAATATAATTTATACATAGTATTTAGTAAACTATTATATTGTTCGAACGTGTGGGCAAATACTTCTAACATAAATATACGTAAGTTACAATCTTATCAAAATTATGCATGCCGTATTATCAGCGGGGCCAAAAAGTATGGCCATATTTCTCCTTTATGAAAAGAATTAAATTGGCTCCCAGTAGAAAAATTAATCTATCTTAGAAGTGCCACTCTGGCATTTAAATGTATGACGGGCTCAACACCGGATTTTTACTAAACGATTTAGATCAGTGGGCGAGAAACCAGAACTCACAATCGCTATATATTCCCAAATTTAAAACGGCGAGTGGCCAGAGAAGCTTCTATTGCAGAACAGTGAAGATATAGAACTCATTGGACAATGAATTAAAACTAAGGAAAGATGTTTTAAGCTTTAAACGAAAGCTCAAAAGTAAGCTACTTTGCTCGGCATAGAACTTTATGAAGGATGTTTCTTGTATTTTATGTATGATCGTATATAGTGATTAATTTTTAGCTTTTAGGTAATTTTACCAATCACTTTTTATATATTTACTGTACTCTTTTTTGTTTGTAATCATATATATATATATTTTTTGTAATCATCTTTGAAAAGCCTTGTTTAAGTGAGAAAAAAGGATGTATGTATATGTATGTATATATCTACTCCTCAGTATTACATATAAGCGACATTTTTGCAAGGAGCAAATTTGTGCAAATCCATTTTTCGTCCAGTGCAAGTCAGGAAGTTTGGGTAGCTCTCAAGAACATGGCTAGAGTTGCTGTCGCCTACACCTCGAGTAACTTCCGATCATACGCTACTCTCGAACTCTCCAAACTTCACGGGTGCATCCTAACTCGATATGCGCACGCCAAAGCTAGCATCGGTCAATTCTAATTACCACGTACAGTTCATGATATTAATCGTTTATAACAGAAGCCGATAATTATTTAGCAACGCACTAGATACCTTTATTACGTCACGAAGCAAATGATTGACAGCTTCTTGTATTAAGCGTCGAAAATATAGTAAACAGCATGAAAAAGGTTAAATGTTGTTGTAGTCACTTTAGTCGTAAGAGACCACAAATCGACTTCACATACAAAAATTGGTCAGTTTATGACTTTCATCGTCCATGAAACTAGTGGACTGTCAATGTTTGGAAGTGCAAAGGAGTAATTTTGAATTGTATCAGCCCAAAACTACTCCGTCTTCAATCAGTCATTTCTTCATCGTGAAAGGTAAGTGCTTTAGCTTAATTTGGTCGTTATCTTTAGCCTTTTTCATGACAAGTTCTTGCCTACAAGGCCGCCATTAGCTGCCCGCACTTGACAAATTCTTGGTACTTCGCTGTGGAGATTTTGCTGATTTAACGAACAAAACGTAAATGATCTAATAAGACGCTAATTGATTTAATTGATCTAATAGGGTGTTAAGTTAGTTCTATAGGGGTCCAAGAGGGGGCTTTTAGTAGATGGAAGGCGTTTAAAAGAGAGTGCCGTGTGTCAAGCTCAACTAAACATATATGCTTTCAGCGAAAATGGAAAGCTAGTTTACAAATAGCAGAATATCTAGTCCACCCATTGATATGATACGTCTAGGTCATGCAGAGATCTATATCGCTCACAGTCAAATCTCAATTGCGATGTCAGGGTCATTGTGTTGTCATTGTTTGCGTATCCTTTCTTGAAACGTGACTTTAAAAGAGGTGCAAAGATCAAACCCTTGTAAATGAAGCAAGAAGCTGAATAATTTAGATGATTAAATAATCGCGGTCATAGGGGGCGTCTATTATTAATACAATTCTTAACATGATCTTACGGGGGGGGGGGGGGGGGGAGGCGATTATTAGACAAGAAGAGTTTGAGAGTGGACGTCAATAAGATCATTTATGGTAACCCTTAGTCTACCCAGCTCATTGTAAAAGCCGTCACTTGGCGTATTTGAGCAAAAAATCTCAAGAGATATTGGTCAAGCTGTGCACGTTGTCGTTGTTAAAACTTTTTCTTTTGGCGGACGTCTTCCAAACATTCCCCCAAGTTTTAGTAGTTTTAACCGCGGTGGGCTGTTCTATGTTGTCATTCGTTTTTTAAGTTATAGTACTGTTACGCAGTGAAATACTACTAACACCAAGCAATCAAATCTCCGAAATTTCTCGGCTTATACTATAAATGGAGATATCCCGAGCTTGAGTGGCCAATCGGAGCGCGCGAAAAACACTATCCACTGTTTTAGTATGTACAAAAAAAGGGATGTGTAGTATTGACAAGCAGATGTTCTTCAAATGACAGTTGTCATCCGTCGATTTCTAGGCAATTATAAGTTTGGCTATTTCTTCTTCGAAAAACTTTAAACAATTTTCTCCAGCACCGACTAAAACAACTGCATTACCTCGCCTTCTGCTCATCCCTTTTAATTGCTACAGCACAATTGACGCCAATTATTGTACTGATATTGGCAAACTTCTTACCATTTGGTCAATAGTAGCTGATTATGAAGAATCAAACGGGGGATTTAAGCGAATCAGAAACAGAGAAATGTTTTGAATGCATCATAAATTAAAATCATTATCAGATCCTAGTCGCATAAAATAAGACGGTTCCAAATACAATGTCCTCAATAATATTTCCACCTTGCGATTGCTACTGATTTATGTTTCTATTTTTACTGTGTCGTCTTTAGATGTTAAACAATAAAAGTGCTCCAAACTTTCTGACGAATACATCGACACCGACTACGGCTCCCGCTTCAGCTGTAGCTTATTCCTACCTGCTGCCAGTAGCGTTTGGTTTTATTGCCGCCCTGGCTCTTATTGGTAACGGGCTCTTTTGCATTGTTATACTGAAGAATTATCGGATGCTCAGATCTGCATATAACTTGCTGATATTCAGCCTGGCTGTGACAGACATGATAACAGGTAAACGTTTTTAGAAATCAAATCAGTGTTTTCCTTGTGTGACTGAGAAACTATTGGACACTAAGATCTCCATACGTGGATTACCAATAGTTACACCTGGTGACGAGTGTGAAAGAGGTTTCCTACTTTGATGAAACGGAAATAATACCGTAGTTGTAGCATAAGAAATAATTCCTATGCAAACACAAATTAGGATCGATTCGCAAAGCCTCGGGCCGATTCTCCCTTATCTTATGCATTTACTGCTCATCTGGCCTCGTGTGCGGGTGTTCCGGGTGAGAATACATTACTATCCATCCTAGGTGCGTGCAAAGTCGACATAAACGTAAAGAAGGTCTAAGACTTGTAAAGGATCTATGATGCTGTTAGTCACGTGCAAACCAAAAAATTATGCAGTCAGATGTATTTAAGAAACGAGAGGGCTAATAAAGAGTGAAATCATTGGTCAATGTCTTGTCAAACACATATTTCCACCTGCAGGGCATATACTTGGTGATGTGTATGCCATCTCAATTTTGTCTCATTTTTATTTTCAAGGAATTTTTATCGGTGTGACGCCAAACTACCTTTGCGGCCTCGGATCCTACCGGGCTCCTGGTGGATTACCTGGGGTAATTTTCTGCAAAGTCATTGGCTCCCAGTACTTTGTGTTTCTACTTGGTAAAGTTTCCTGTCTTACGGTCACGTGTCTTGCTCTGGAAAGATGGTATTCTGTGGTGAAACCTGTCAAATATCGACTCAAGTTTAAAAGAGGAAGAGTTTATGGGTATCTTGTAATCATATGGATAACCTGTCTCTTATTGCATTCACTTATATTGTTTCAAATGACGCTTGATGAAAAAAAGCTGCGATGTGTGTGGATAACGTCCACTTTTCCCAAACAACTAACACCAATGACAATCACCATCGTGACATTCTTTGTTCCAAATGTAGTTACCTGGGTTACGTATCTGCACCTTTCCTTTGCGCTTAAGACATCCCCAGCAATTAAAAATAATGGACCTTTGGCTCGAGCACGGCTTAGACTTCTTCATATGTGCGTTATAGTTGCACTGTTATTCACAATATGCTGGTTTCCAAATCAGCTTTACTATGTCCTTTCTTCTTATGGCCTTGTTAGATTAGAGTCGCCTTCTCATCGCTTCACCGTCGTCCTGGTTATGTTTAACTCGTGCATTAATCCCGTCATTTATTGCTCCACACACCGGGAATATAGAAAAAGGTTTCTTTCTTTACTCCGTTGTGTCTTTAATTCTTGGCTCTGTAAGAAACGAAGAGAGATAAGTCTACCCAAAGAACACAGACTGCGATCAATAAGTGGGGAATCTGAAGCGGAGAAATTTGGCGGTGGTGTGGTGTTGACCAGTTTTCGCGATTTGACCAACCAAGGGTACGAGGTTGACAACTGTTCGCAACAGCAAACCAGTAATGTTTGAATTTATCTCAAAAATCTGGCAATTTGCGTTCTGCTTGAGAACGAGGCATCAAGAAAACTTGTCAGTCATCGCGTTTTTACCTTGGATCTTAACTACGATCGCTCAAGCTACCCTATTTTGTTATACTGACTGTTTTTTGGTATGAAAATGTGGCATTATTTTACCATCTTTGCCATATACAGAAGATAACGGAGCTTGGCGACCTCAAAATTTCATTGTTTGGAAAGGAACTGCTACCAGTACCTAGTGGGAAAGCTTTGGGCGTAATATTGGACAACAACCTAATTTACGATGATCACATTACTACGACCGTTTCATCATGCTTTTATCGACTAGCTCAAATAAATCGTGTTAAACAAGCATTTAATAAGAAAATTTTAATTAATATAATTTATACATAGTATTTAGTAAACTATTATATTGTTCGAACGTGTGGGCAAATACTTCTAACATAAATATACGTAAGTTACAATCTTATCAAAATTATGCATGCCGTATTATCAGCGGGGCCAAAAAGTATGGCCATATTTCTCCTTTATGAAAAGAATTAAATTGGCTCCCAGTAGAAAAATTAATCTATCTTAGAAGTGCCACTCTGGCATTTAAATGTATGACGGGCTCAACACCGGATTTTTACTAAACGATTTAGATCAGTGGGCGAGAAACCAGAACTCACAATCGCTATATATTCCCAAATTTAAAACGGCGAGTGGCCAGAGAAGCTTCTATTGCAGAACAGTGAAGATATAGAACTCATTGGACAATGAATTAAAACTAAGGAAAGATGTTTTAAGCTTTAAACGAAAGCTCAAAAGTAAGCTACTTTGCTCGGCATAGAACTTTATGAAGGATGTTTCTTGTATTTTATGTATGATCGTATATAGTGATTAATTTTTAGCTTTTAGGTAATTTTACCAATCACTTTTTATATATTTACTGTACTCTTTTTTGTTTGTAATCATATATATATATATTTTTTGTAATCATCTTTGAAAAGCCTTGTTTAAGTGAGAAAAAAGGATGTATGTATATGTATGTATATATCTACTCCTCAGTATTACATATAAGCGACATTTTTGCAAGGAGCAAATTTGTGCAAATCCATTTTTCGTCCAGTGCAAGTCAGGAAGTTTGGGTAGCTCTCAAGAACATGGCTAGAGTTGCTGTCGCCTACACCTCGAGTAACTTCCGATCATACGCTACTCTCGAACTCTCCAAACTTCACGGGTGCATCCTAACTCGATATGCGCACGCCAAAGCTAGCATCGGTCAATTCTAATTACCACGTACAGTTCATGATATTAATCGTTTATAACAGAAGCCGATAATTATTTAGCAACGCACTAGATACCTTTATTACGTCACGAAGCAAATGATTGACAGCTTCTTGTATTAAGCGTCGAAAATATAGTAAACAGCATGAAAAAGGTTAAATGTTGTTGTAGTCACTTTAGTCGTAAGAGACCACAAATCGACTTCACATACAAAAATTGGTCAGTTTATGACTTTCATCGTCCATGAAACTAGTGGACTGTCAATGTTTGGAAGTGCAAAGGAGTAATTTTGAATTGTATCAGCCCAAAACTACTCCGTCTTCAATCAGTCATTTCTTCATCGTGAAAGGTAAGTGCTTTAGCTTAATTTGGTCGTTATCTTTAGCCTTTTTCATGACAAGTTCTTGCCTACAAGGCCGCCATTAGCTGCCCGCACTTGACAAATTCTTGGTACTTCGCTGTGGAGATTTTGCTGATTTAACGAACAAAACGTAAATGATCTAATAAGACGCTAATTGATTTAATTGATCTAATAGGGTGTTAAGTTAGTTCTATAGGGGTCCAAGAGGGGGCTTTTAGTAGATGGAAGGCGTTTAAAAGAGAGTGCCGTGTGTCAAGCTCAACTAAACATATATGCTTTCAGCGAAAATGGAAAGCTAGTTTACAAATAGCAGAATATCTAGTCCACCCATTGATATGATACGTCTAGGTCATGCAGAGATCTATATCGCTCACAGTCAAATCTCAATTGCGATGTCAGGGTCATTGTGTTGTCATTGTTTGCGTATCCTTTCTTGAAACGTGACTTTAAAAGAGGTGCAAAGATCAAACCCTTGTAAATGAAGCAAGAAGCTGAATAATTTAGATGATTAAATAATCGCGGTCATAGGGGGCGTCTATTATTAATACAATTCTTAACATGATCTTACGGGGGGGGGGGGGGGGAGGCGATTATTAGACAAGAAGAGTTTGAGAGTGGACGTCAATAAGATCATTTATGGTAACCCTTAGTCTACCCAGCTCATTGTAAAAGCCGTCACTTGGCGTATTTGAGCAAAAAATCTCAAGAGATATTGGTCAAGCTGTGCACGTTGTCGTTGTTAAAACTTTTTCTTTTGGCGGACGTCTTCCAAACATTCCCCCAAGTTTTAGTAGTTTTAACCGCGGTGGGCTGTTCTATGTTGTCATTCGTTTTTTAAGTTATAGTACTGTTACGCAGTGAAATACTACTAACACCAAGCAATCAAATCTCCGAAATTTCTCGCTTATACTATAAATGGAGATATCCCGAGCTTGAGTGGCCAATCAGAACGCGCGAAAAACACTATCCACTGTTTTAGTATGTACAAAAAAAGGGATGTGTAGTATTGACAAGCAGATGTTCTTCAAATGACAGTTGTCATCCGTCGATTTCTAGGCAATTATAAGTTTGGCTATTTCTTCTTCGAAAAACTTTAAACAATTTTCTCCAGCACCGACTAAAACAACTGCATTACCTCACCTTCTGCTCATCCCTTTTAATTGCTACTGCACAATTGACGCCAATTATTGTACTGATATTGGCAAACTTCTTACCATTTGGTCAATAGTAGCTGATTATGAAGAATCAAACGGGGGATTTAAGCCAATCAGAAACAGAGAAATGTTTTGAATGCATCATAAATTAAAATCATTATCAGATCCTAGTCGCATAAAATAAGACGGTTCCAAATACAATGTCCTCAATAATATTTCCACCTTGCGATTGCTACTGATTTTTGTTTCTATTTTCACTGTGTCGTCTTTAGATGTTAAACAATAAAAGTGCTCCAAACTTTCTGACGAATACATCGACACCTACTACGGCTCCCGCTTCAGCTGTAGCTTTTTCCTACCTGCTGCCAGTAGCGTTTGGTTTTATTGCTGCCTTGGCTCTTATTGGTAACGGGCTCTTTTGCATTCTTATACTGAAGAATTATCGGATGCTCAGATCTGCATATAACTTGCTGATATTCAGCCTGGCTGTGACAGACATGATAACAGGTAAACGTTTTTAGAAATTAAATCAGTCTTTTCCTTTTGTGACTGAGAAACTATTGGACACTAAGATCTCCATACGTGGATTACTAATAGTTACACCTGGTGACGAGTGTGAAAGAGGTTTTCTACTTTGATGAGACGGAAATAATACCGTAGTTGTAGCATAAGGCATAATTCCTATGCAAACACAAATTAGGATCGATTCGCAAAGCCTCGGGCCAATTCTCCCTTATCTTATGCATTTACTGCTCATCTGGCTTCGTGTGCGGGTGTTCCGGGTGAGAATACATTACTATCCATCGTACGTGCGTGCAAAGTCGACATATAAACTTAAAGAAGGTCTAAGCAGCGTCCTTAACTTTTAAGGCTTGTAAAGGATCTATGATGCTGTTAGTCACGTGCAAACCAAAGAATTATGCAGTCAGATGTATTTAAGAAACAAGAGGGATAATAAAGAGTGAAATCATTGCTCAATGTCTTGTCAAACACATATTTCCACCTGCAGGGCATATACTTGGTGACGTGTATGCCATCTCAATTTTGTCTCATTTTTATTTTCAAGGAATTTTTATTGGTGTGACGCCAAACTACCTTTGCGGCCTCGGATCCTACCGGGCTCCTGGTGGATTACCTGGGGTAATTTTCTGCAAAGTCATTGGCTCCCAGTACTTCGTGTTTCTACTTGGTAAAGTTTCCTGTCTTACGGTCACGTGTCTTGCTCTGGAAAGATGGTATTCTGTGGTGAAGCCTGTCAAATATCGACTCAAGTTTAAAAGAGGAAGAGTTTATGGGTATCTTGTAATTATATGGATAACCTGTCTCTTGTTGCATTCACTTATATTGTTTCAAATGACGCTTGATGAAAAAAAGCTGCGATGTGTGTGGATAACGTCCACTTTTCCCAAACGACTAACACCAATGACAATCACCATCGTGACATTCTTTGTTCCAAATGCAATTACTTAGGTTACGTTTCTGCACCTTTCCTTTGCGCTTAAGAAATCCCCAGCAATTCAATATAATGGACGTTTCGCTCGAGCAAAGCTTAGACTTCTTTATATGTGCGTTATAGTTGCACTGTTATTCACAATATGCTGGTTTCCAAATCAGCTTTACTATGTCCTTTCTTCTTATGGCCTTGTTAGATTAGAGTCGCCTTCTCATCGCTTCACCGTCGTCCTGGTTATGTTTAACTCGTGCATCAATCCCGTCATTTATTGCTCCACACACCGGGAATATAGAAAAAGGTTTCTTTCTTTATTCCGTTGTGTCTTTAATTCTTGGCTCTGTAAGAAACGAAGAGAGATAAGTCTACCCAAAGAACACAGACTGCGATCAATAAGTGGGGAATCTGAAGCGGAGAAAACTGGCGGTGGTGTGGTGTTGATCAGTTTTCGCAATTTGATTAACCAAGGGTACGAGGTCGACAACTGTTCACAACAGGAAACTAGTGGTGTTTGAATTTATCGCAAAAATCTGGCAATTTGCGTTCCGCTTTAGAACGAGGCACCAGGAAAACTTGTCAGTCATCCCGTTTTTACCCTGGATCTTATCTAGGATCGCACAAGCTACCCTATTTTATTATACTAATTAATCTTGCCTTACGTTGGCGTGTATATGGAAAGAAATGAGATAGAGGTGTACAAGTGACAGGAAGCGCAATAAGAATAGCCCCAATTGCAGCACTAGAGTCCCTGCAAGCTAATGAATACTTATTAAGCCGCCGTCAAAACACCTTGCGAAAAAATATGCAACTAAAACATGTGAAAGTATGTATGGCAAAAAGATAACGTAATGCTCGGTATCTTATATCATTTTAAAAGAAACTATGAAAGATATCATGCAACTCTGCATCAAAAACACGATAGTGTTTTGTTGCTTTGTATCTTCAGACAAAAATATAACCATTAGTAAGTAGAGCTCTATATAGCTTGTTTGTTTTAATTTCCCAAAGAAAGTCTCAGGCCTATTGGCCCTTTGTCTCTTCATAAATTGTGCGTAGATATGTTGTTGTTCCCCCTGTTCCCCTTGTTCTCCTGTTCCCCCTGTTTCCCTGTTCCCCTTGTTTCCCTGTTCCTTTTTTCCCCTTGTTCCCCCCTGTCCTCTGTTCCCTTTTTCCCCCCTGTTCTCCCCGTTCCCCTTGTTCCCCCTGTACCCCTTCTCTACGAGCACGAGAAGGTCAACATGTTTGCCACGTAGTTATACGAAAGGCAACCATGATTTCCAAGAAAAGATAATGGCATTAAATTTTTAACTTGTAGCCTACCTGTTTCTCCAGGGTAAGAGGCAATTTACTCGTATTTACGGCAGCGCGTACGGGTAATTTACCCGTACATCGAAACGGTGTATCTTAAGTGTGTCACCTCCATCTTGCTTTTCCTAAATAAATATGCCAAACAATGAAAGTCTGCTAAGTCGCCGTAGTCTGCACAAACATTCCATCAAGTTTCGCAGTTCTGTTTAGGTAAGTGCTATGCTGACATGATTTTCTGTAGCACAGTTTGCCAAGTTTAACAAAATATAAACAGACGTTATTTTCTGCTTTTGGAATGAACGCACTCAAAGTATTAAATTAAATTTTTAAACAGTTTTAAAAAATTCAAGATTATATTTGGGCATTTAAAATGATGTTTGCCCTAAATATTGTCCATTGAAACGCAATGGACAATCAATTAATAAGAAGACAGCAAAGAGAAAAGGGACTTGAGGTTTCCCGATACATATTAAGAGTATCCTTCTTATCATACAATATCACTTATCTTTTTTTCTCAGTTATTCTTATAGCAGCCACACCCAACTACGCTTTTGATAGAACATATTTCTTTGATATGCTCGCCATTTTCAATTCCTGTTTTAATTCCTGGGTTTACTCAGTTTTATATCACAAACTCACCATCAGTGATTCTCTCAAGGCCTGCAAGTTAATCCCAGTTGTTTGAAGCGTAGAATAGTTAACAGTTAATAATCATGAATGAGGCTGAGTATCTTATGAAGAATTATGGCAATCGAGGAGGGTGTTATCCGTGAAGGCCGTAGACCGAAGCGGATTATTCCCTTCGAGATCTCCATAATTCTTCATATGATACGAAAGACGAATTCATTAATTGTTTTATTATTCATTCAAAATAATTCCTAGTTTAAAAACATAGCTAAAACATGCTTACCTCCATCGATGTTAATTTTATCTTCGTTAGTGTACGTTTAGGTCTGTTCAGCTCCGCAAATGTTCTCCAAATAGCAGATGTCGCCCTCCGAGTTGTCTTCTTGCTGTTTTTGCTGTTTTTCGCCTAGTTCCGGCTGTAGTTCTTTCTCTTGAAACGACTGAAGTGTCGGCCATTTTTGTTTTCACAACCAAAACAACTCAACCTCGTCCCCAGGTCTTCTCGGTTAACGGTTCATCAACCTGTAGCGGGCCGCATTTTTGACGTCATTTCCTCGGTAAACACAAAATTCTTCCAAATTTGGTCATCAGTAACTGTTTATGGTAACTAATTATGCGTGTGCTTTTAGCCAATCAGAATTGGGGAAATATTTTGAATGAATGATAAAGGGTTTTTATGGGGTGTTCGCTTAACGGTTGATGGTTAATTTTTTTCAATTTTGACGGTTCACGGTTTAATTTCAGAGCTTTTGACAGTTAACGTTTATCAGTATGAATTAATATTAACTGTTGTGTTTTAGAGTTGTATTGGCCTTTCAGATATGAAATCTCAAATATTTTAGATATAAGCAAGTTGTTTGGAGGCCTTCATAATGTCTGAGAGAGAGTGTTTTTGTGAACACTAGGACTGGTTTTCCTAGTTAAGAGATTAGTCAGGAGCTTAAGTCCGTGAAGATCAGCCGAAATAGTGAGTTTTGGGAAAAAACTTGAAACTTTTTTACCGTTGATATTAATCTACATTTTTGATTGCTGACGGTTAACCCCATTCAGACTCTCAGAATGAGAGGGCTGATTTCTACTCACATGGCGAATTGAGTAGAACGTTAACGTAAACAATACCTACATACTGCCTACCTACATTTGTCAAGGCATTTCTCCGCTTAAGAAACAAGAGGGGACTGGAGCCGAGATGCTTCCCGCAATTGTCTCTGGGATAGTTACTGGCGACGGGCGAACTTAAGCAACGACGACGGTGACGTCAGCGAGAACGGCAAAACAGCAATAGCGTTAGATTGGCAAAACAACAACTCTGCACACGCATCACGCTTTTTTGTACATTTCTTTGCCCTCACTGCACGACTACAACGTGAAAATGACTAATTTTTCGTATTGTGGAGGACGTGAACTCAAAACAAAGACTTTGTTTTTCTTTTCCGGAACTTCGTTACACTATTTTAGAATTCAACTCCAAAAAAGCAATACAAGCTGGAAAGGTTCTAAAGTTGTTGTTTGAAAATTATGTCGAGTAGTCGATCTAGGAAAGGTGTCAAGCTTCTTCTCCAAATATGATTGGCTAAACTTTCTTTTGAATTAACCGTACGACGAGAAAAACACGACCTTAGGAGTCTAATTACAACTGAAGCGTGGCTAACAACTTCTTACGGGTCATTTACAGCTTGAAGAATCAATACAGTTATGATGTGACCAGGATATAATCTTAAGTATTGTTATTTAAATACTTTTCACTTTTAAGCGATACCATCTGCAGTGAGAATTCTGTTGAATTTATGAAAAACAAGCCAGAATTTATTCAAAACTACGGCAGAACTGAACTATTTCCTGGTAATTTCCAACAAAAGACTAGTCAAGGTCGAGATTTTAAACCATGCCGTATTCGTAAATACGACAAAGCTATGCTACCTGCTAAAAAGCCGTAGAAACGGAACACCTGTCTTCACACCTAATTCATTAAAGGAGAAGGTATCAGATAAGTTAAAATGTCCACGTTAAAACTAAAATTTCCAATGCTTGCATTTTTATTGCTTAACCAAAAAAAAAAAAACAAACAAAATCCGGAGGGCGAATTCATTCAAATCTATTCTTTTTGTTCGCCACAGATTCAACTCAACACTGATGAGTAAAGGAGTTTCGAAAATAATGCGCAGCTGCACTTTATGCTATCAGAAACGCTATTATTTTTACACCGTCTTTTTGAAATTGCATTTTATTAATTAAAATCTTTAATCTTGAGAGACAGGTCAAGACATTTTATAGTTTCGACTATATTCTCCAAACTGGCCTTAGACGGTACTATATATTAATTATATCAATCTGTAAAGGAAACAAGAGGACCCTTAAAAAGAACTTAGATAGGGAATTAACACTTTGAAACAAAGTTTACATGTAAAGGTTTTATGGGTAGTTGCAAGAGCCATAATAGGACTTGGTAGTGGCTTAGCAATTAGCTCCTCCGCAACTCAAAAATTAGGTGATAAATTATAACGTTGGCAATGCTTCAGTGAAATAGATGAAAAACAATTTTAGGCACTTGACATCTGGCTTAAGGATTACGTTTAACTATTAATAGGTCAGCGAGTGATTGTTACTATACAAAAACGGAAATCAATTTTTGAGAAACTAGAAAATTTAAATATATTATTCCCATTTACTGTTCCATCCATCCAACTTAGACCAACATATTACTTCGGCTGAATGTCATGAGTCATGAGTAATGGAGGATTTACGTCCTAGAAATCGATAAAGAAACTGTGTTGTTGTGTCGCGATCGAAAGCAGCGTGAAATACAAAGATTGAGTTTTATTAAGGTAGGTTCACCACCAAAGGGGGATTGAGAGAAGCAGACGGTTCGACAACTCTTGTCAAAACGTAAGCACTAGGTAAGCACTGCAAACAACGCCATTCAGGAGACTGAAGAGAACCCCCTCCAGTCTGTCTCTAGAGACCTTTAGATTCGAGGACGAGAACGACTACGGGTAGGAGATTTGACTTGAAGTTTTTTCGCGTATTCTCAAAATATAGACTTCCCGGAAAGCTTCATTTTACAGTTTTTCACTAGAAACGTTAGTACTGTTACCTTTAGTGAAGGAGGTTACGCGTTTTCCCCATCGCAAAATGATAAAACCTATTACATTTGATTACTTGTTTTCGCCACCACGACATTTGCGCTAAAACTCGTAGTACAATGACGACGGCTATCACGTTTTCCCGCCAAAATGACGCCGGTTCACGCGCGAGCACTTCTTAGAATTGAGAAAATCTCGTACTGGTAGTCGTACTCGTCTTAGAATCTAAAGGTCTCTTCTGTCTTACCGAATAAGACCTAGCAAAAAAATTTTCTTGAACAGGCGAGCTTTAGTTAGAGAGAGTAGAAGCTATTCTCGGATTCTGTTTCTTATTTGGCTTAAGTTAACAAGTCTTCACTGGCCCTAGTGTCCCAAAACCCGAATAGAGGTTTTGGTCCGTATCCGTAACTTACATTTCTAATTTTCTACTAGGAATAATAATAAAGGCCACAGGCTGTCTGCCTCAACACGAGCCATCATTGTTAGACCATCTAAAGAAGGACATGCACGATTGCTTCTGAGGAAGTCGAGAATTATTTAAGTATTTTTTGTGGCGAAAAAACTGGAAAAAGTTTAATGAAAAGATGTCTTAACGTTTTAGCTGATTTTAGTTCTTTTCTTTTCTTTTTTTTTTTTCGTTTTTTAGCCTCTCGTTGTCCATGTTTTGTTATTATTATTTTTTTAAAGATCAAATATCTAAAATAAATAATATCTGCCTCGTATTTGTCAATTCATGCTCACTACATAATCTGCCAAATGCTACAAATGAATAAATAATCCTTTGCCAACTTTCCACGGTTGCAGTCAATGGCTTAATTGCGGAGGAACCAGCCGGATGTGTGGCCAGACGTGGGCATGTAAAGGCGCGCTATATAAATACAGTTGCTTCAGTCGTTGTTGCGTCTTACCTCGCCCCCCTAAACCAATGACGTCACAAACCATTGCTATTTCTAGCACGTGTTCAAATACACTAACAACTAAGTCCCATCAAACTAAAATCTGGCCTAATAACAAGGAAGCTAGCAGTTAATTTATGTCGTTGAAATGACATGTTTTCGTCATATCTGAAAAATACCGTGTAAGACGGCTTCTGGCCCATTCACACTACAATATATTAACGGGACTGTACTCTAACCCAAACTTAAAGCAACGGGTACACATGCACCAACCCACGGCCTGACCAGTACCTCACGCATGCGCACAGCCATATCACCCGGGCAGTGGCAGCCATGGACAGCTGTTTCGCCATAATAGGGACTCATCAGCATGGCATAGCCGTCGAGTCTATGAACGGGCTAATCTGTATCTCGAAGACCCTTTACTGCCGAGGCGAGTCAAAAGGACTCCTTTAAGTGCAAACTCCACACAACACATCTAATTGCCTAACGATGAAGTTTTTCTTTCATTAAGATGTTGGTAAAGCTGCAGCGCAACGCTCTGATTGAAAAAGGAAACCAACATTTTAAAGTGAAAACAACCTTATGAAGTAATAGAAACACTCCTCCCTGCTAAAAAAGACTTAATATACCTTTTGTGTTAATATGAGCTATACTGCATTAATTTTCGAGTGACAGGTGCTAGAAAGAGTCATAGTTTTTGCATCAAATCTTCCATCAGAACTGATTATGCTATCTTCTTTTCTTATGTTTATTTTTGCTTTTAATTCAGTTTTTGGCCATCTAAATGTTAATAGCAACGACGGAACTTATAGTTGAAAAAATACCAAAAGGCCACCGACTTTAAAACTGGGCTGGATCTTCTCGTTTAATTTTGGAATTGTTTTTTAATCATGAAAAATTCTTCATAAAAAAAATACTACCAAAGGGGCCGCTAAAACTATGAATCGGAATTATTGAGGCTCTAAAATAAATTGAAATTTCCTCGCAATTGACCGGACCAATTTTTCTTTCCTTTTCTAATCTTGGGGACGCTTCCTAAGAATTTCAGCTCGGGGGTTAAAACAAAAAGACTCATTTGCTGCCCGTCGTCCTTCGTTAGAAATTAAAGAGCCGTGATCTTCGAAATATCAAAAAAAAGATTACTCCCTGGATAATTTCAATTAGGCAAATTTTGTTGTTGCCTTTTTTTTCACATAATTCAAACTCGCTCACGTTTTCAATTGTCAGTTATGGGGTAAAAATTCTTGGGTTGAACATCCATGGTGGGCTTAATATCGTCAATTGTTGGTGGTGTACCATAAAGTTATTTACTCGCAGAGTGGATCTTTTGCTTATGATAACTATCATGTATTTGTAATTATTTTTTTAGTGATGTCGTCGGCATTATAATCTTAACTGTTTCAGCTCCCTGATAAACTGTAAACGTTCTTTATCGAAAGCCAAAAGGAGATTGGACTTTTTCGAGGGACTGCAAACTACTTTATCAGTTTGCAATGTAATGAAAGTAATAAAAAAGCAAACAATTTTGTACTTGTTAGTAAAGTTGCGATAGAATATATTTAAACAGTGAATGGTGTGTGCCATTCAAACATCAAAGAGACGTGGCCGTCTCTAATGCTCAACACCTGCAACGATTTTAACAAAATTTCCATAACGCGACGACATTAGCGCCCAGAGTCAACAAACGATTGCAGTTTGGTTTAATTATCAACTCTATTAAGTAACAGTACACTCTCTCCTTGTAGCCACTTGTGCTTTTAAACGACAGGCTGTAGTTACGATCAGCATTATAAAAATCTGTTTGAACTGTACCTTCGGAAAGCTTTCGTAAGCGACCACTCCCGAGAGCGACCGCGACCACTTTTGTGAATTACCGTCCGGTCTTTTCCTTTTTAATTATTTAACGTAAGCAACCACTCAGTAACAATTACATAGTAGGAACAGCATTTACTTTCGGAATCAATTTTAGTGTTAAATTTGGCCATAAGCATAAGCGCTAATGGTTCGTTGATTTGTACGTGAAAGACTAAGTAATGAAAACTATATTCAAGATTATTAAGTACAATGCCATCTCCAGGCTTTCTGCTAAAAGGTCTCATAAGTGGCCGGCCAAAGGAGGTCTGTTATATGGTCGAAAGACCGCTTTCGTAAAGGAACAGCGGCCAGTTACGAATTAACACTTCTAGGAATTCCAGAGGTCTCAGCACGAACATCGATTTTATTTGTAATAAGTGTTAAGCCAGTAAAACTGCAATGTAACTACAAATATTGGTGAAGATTTGGAATGAAGTAAATAGCATTTTTTTGTTGTGTTTCGCAACTTTTCAGCTTTAAAAAGGTGCTTGATCAAGTTCCCATTTAAGACATTAGTAGCGAGAAGCAACTGAATAAGTCATCTACCATATAATGACATCATTTGATTAAAATGCAAATCTATAAAGCCTGGAGGATTTAATGTTACGCCGTTCTCTTCTAAACAGGTGAATGCAAGTCAGACTAAACTGCTATATGCGTGAACACTACTAGGCCACAAACACGAGAATATCGAGATAAACACCGATAAAACTCTTCGGGTGACTCTAAGAGGAAGTACGTATGGAAAAGCCACTGGTCCTTCAAATTCTGTTTGGTGTGATTTCATTGCTGTCCGTCGGCGGGAATGGTTTGTTCTGTTTTGTAATAACGCGTCATCACCGTCTTCTCCTCAGATCACCATATCATATTCTCATTTTCAGCCTGGCCATAACTGACATGTTAACTGGTAAGTTAACTGTGTTACTATATAAATCACGTTTGAAATGTCAATTTGATTTCATTTGGAAAATGGCGTAAAGGGACACAGTCAGCTGATGACATGGGCATCAGATACCATTTCTCGGCTGATTTGTGTGTCATAAGTCACGCGCGTGAAACAGAAAGTAAGAAGCGCATCGGGGATACTCTAAGGTCCTCTAAACAAACCTTGTGAAGTTGAACTAATTAAGCTTAATTACCAACCGAAATCATGATTATAGTCCCCAAACTATATCATATAGCACGCATCTTTTCTATATACCCTCGCGAATTTACCACTGTTCACCGATGGATTTGTCCAGGGAAAGCAAAACATCGACGAATACTTCCGAATTCAAAGAATCAGTAGAGATGAGAAATGCGAGTGACACTAGGTCTGAATCATTGTCAAAGGTAGAGAAAGCTCGATTTTCCAAATCGATATGTAACGCTTCTACATCGATTGTCCAAGTGCATATGAAGATTATTTGATCTCATGCTCTGTTATTGATTCGTTTCTCTTGTTATTATCTAATGGTAAACGAAGGCGATTTTTTTTAGCAAGGCGCCTAATCACTTTTCTCACATCTTCTTTTCATGTTCCTTTGGATACTGTTTTTAACCAAATATGATAAAATTATGTAGTGCGATGAGTAAAAGTTTGCTCAAAAAGAGGTTTACAGTTAAAGATCGAGGATCGAATAAAACACTAGGCAAGATTGAAGCGGATTTCTAGATGTATCCGACGCCTGCATTTGTATGGTGTTCATATGAACGCCATAAATTTGATTTCGAGTTGATGTAAACGCTTTTCAAATTGGCCAAAGTAGTGTCCAGGTCAGCGCGGTCCCATAGTTGACTGTGTCCTTGTGTTACCGACCTGCTAGCAAACGAAATGCCAATAAGATTTTGTAGCACCATAGAGTACTGCATTTTATATATAAAGTATTACAGTGAAATTATATTGCAGTCAAGTTGAAAACATGGTAATTTCTCTTGTTACGAACTCCAATGAAGAGTGGAAAAGCTCAAAACGAATCCCGAAAGCTAAGAAATTTAACTCCTCATAGTATTTTTTAAAACGTACTATTGCCTAAGACCAGCTTACATGCTGGGTAGAGGTCCAAGAAAGGAAAGAATCTAATTTATCAAAGAAAAACAAATGGGATGTGGGAAAATCGACAAAACGAAATAAGGATTTTCATGTCATACTGAAGAACGCTCGTTATGCAGAAAGAAAACGAGCAAAAAAATGAAAGTGTTATGCAAAAATTAGAAGAAACCGTTGAGAGCCATTAATCGGCTAAATGTCACCTGAGTTTATCAAAATACGCGTTGAAAAAAGAGGAAAGCCAGACATTTCGTAGGTGCTCCCTTAAAAGCAACAAGTACTGAAGAAACCACTAAAGAATCGAAGAGGGAGCACTCTCGAAACGTCTGGTTTTCCTCCTTTTTTGCAACGCGTATTTTGAAAAACTTTAACATTGACAAAAATTAGCTCGCTTCAGGCTCCGACCTACACGACTTAATCTACGATCATTTTTCAGTAAAGTTGGTATTAATTGAATGCATACAATTTATCTGTATTATTTCTTTCTTATGTTTCCAGGTGCTTTTATTGTCGGAACGCCAGGTTACATTGTCAATCTAGATTCCTTTCCAGCCCCTCACGGTCTAGGCGGGGAACTGTTCTGTCGTTTGATCAGTACTCAGTACTTTGTGTTTGTCTTTGGAAAAGTGTCCGTGCTGACAATAGTGGCATTAGCACTAGAGAGGTGGTACTCGGTGGTAAAACCCATCTCCTATAAACTGAAGTTTATGAGGAAGCGTATTTACATCTACATACTCGTTATCTGGCTTTTGAGTGCCATAACAAACGGCTCTAAGCCGCTCAAGGCTCAGTTAGACGAAACGTCTCAGCATTGTACATGGAGCAGTATCTCCTACCCGAAGGAGATCTTCATACCATGTTACACAACATTAACATTTTTCATTCCCATCACCATAATTTGGATTTCATTTCTACATGTCTCCATGATACTGAAAACATCGCTAGCAGAACGCGAAAGTGAAAGATTTCGCCGCACCCGCAAAAAGTTAACACAGATGTGTGCTTTAGTAGCTGGTTTACTGACAATATGCTGGCTGCCGAACCAAATCTTCTACACTCTTTCTGCATTCGATATCACCACAGCAGAAACCTCTTTGCATCACTTCACCATAGTTCTTGCTATGTTTAACTCCTGCGTTAATCCCTTGGTATGCTGCTTTACTAACAGAGACTACAAGAAGGCTGTGAAGCGAACTCTTTGCTGTTGCCGCGTTAATTTACTTTCACGACACAACACAATTTCTGTCAATTACGTTATGAATGACTTAAAACACGCTGAGGGCGTGGTTTATGGACTGAATTTTCGTTATTTAAATTCTAGCTTTACGTGCGTAAGCGAAGACAACTCAGTGGTAGCTGAGATGTGAGATTCGCGTTAAGGGGTTTTAAGCGTCAACAAATTCTAACTGAAGAAACTTATAGACATTCGATCCGCTCAAGGCTACAAGGATTTTCTTAATATTCTTCTTAATTTAAAATCGAGTTTCCTTAAAAGAGTACATTTTGTGCCTGTCAATCTTTTATGAGTTCAATTCTCTTCTCATGGGGGTTAATTCATGATGAATACCTTATCAAGATGGGGCGTTTATCGAAGGCGGCGCTTGTCAGGAGCGCACCGCCTTACATAAAATATTTTTATTCGTAAATAGCATGCGAAATACAAATTTTCCCCATCTTTTTTTTTTTGGTTGAAAAACGACAGAAACAGCAAAAGACACTTGATAAAAGATAGTTTGTAGGCTCTTTTTTCCCCTCTAGTCGGTCTATTCAGCATAGACAAAATTAATGTTAATGTCACTATGCGATGCAATGTCTCTCGAAGGGTGTGGGTTTTATTGAAGTAAATTTAGCCGGCTACTTATGTGTAATTGCGATATTCTCCATGTATTACAGGAACTACTGTTGAAAACTGAATGCGTTTAAGGATCTATTAGTACATAATGGTGTTAGTTTAAATTTAATGAACTGTACCCCAAGATCCGACTTTAAGTATATGTTTAGTCTGTTCCAGGCAAAAGGGATGACCACGCTAGTGCTGTTTATTTTTAGTCCGTTCAAGGGACTGGGACTGGGGTGGCCTCGCTTGGATTTCACCGACTTTCCAGCCGAATTCGTAGTTACTTTACAAAGGATACTTGGAGATGATTATTTCATAGTTGCATTTGCTGAATCAGCGTGGGCTCATCTCTGTTTTTTTATCTTTCACGTGTTCCTTACCTCCCACGCTAGTTGCTAAGTTTCCCCGATGGGGTTATATAATACCCTTCATTGCACGGGCAGTGGACTGGGTATTTCGGGGTTGCTTCGCTCGGGCTTTCACCTTTAAGCTAGCTCACCTCAGTGACGTTCATCGCAGTTTTTCCTTTCCTTTGTTTCATTATGTAGCTGCTTTACGAGAGTGAGATAACAGTATCTCAGTTTACACCAGAACTGTACTGTCTCCCAATATTCAGGTGACTTCATTGGGTCAGCTGGAAAGGTGAACGTTTGAGTGTGGTGGCCCCGCTACCCTAGTTCTGATGATTTCTCATCTCATTTCTCTGATGTCCGCTTATGACTTGATATTTAGAGACCTTAACGTTTTTACGGCCGGAGAGATTCCCAACCACTTCCCTCGTTGGGATAGGCAATTTTTCAGTTATCTGGCGCTGAATTTGAGTATTGGCAGGATCATATAAGTATTTTTTCCTTTCGAGATCTCACTATGATCTATTCTAACTAGGGAAATTAGATCGATGAACTTCCTAAAATTCTCAGCGTGGCCCAGGGGAATACGCGGCATACCCACAGACTTTGTCCGTCGGTTTTAAGAGCAGTCTGTTTGATTATTCAGCCAGTTCTAGTAAAGTTTAGGTCTCGGCACCCTCGAAAGCAGTTCTCGCCCCACCCTCCTCCTCGCAGCGATGGGGCATACCTCGTATTCTCCTGGTTCACCGACTCGCAAAGCCTCGGGCCGATTCTCCCGTATCTTATGCATTTAGACTCATTTGGCTTTGTGAGCGGGAATTCCAGATGAGAATATATTGCTATCCAACCTATGTGCGTGCAAGAGGGTTGTCCAATACTGTCTACATGATACGATACGATACGGGCGTGGGAAAACGAATGTACAATGTTAAGCAACAAACTGTTGCATTTTGAATGTCGTCGGGTCGTGTTCGACTAGGAATGTGAATAAAGCTAAATAGTTTGAATGAGCGGAGATGTTACGTGCTAGCAGACGTCATCATCTTTGTTTATGAAGTACCACGCATATTTTGGCATTATATTAATGTTGACGAAATAAGCTGAATCACTCTCAAAAAATTATTACAAAGTGCGATGGACTGTTATTACAAATTGCGACAGCTATTTTTATTACAAAGTGCGACACGGTTTATTACAAATTGCGACAGGTATTACAAAGTGCGATGGATTTATTACAAATTGCGACAGGTATTACAAAGTGTGACAGTACATGGCCGGCTAAAGGAAGTCTATTACATGATATGGTCGCGTAGCTCCGGTCACGAACGCTTCTAGGAATTCCAGAGGTCTTAGCGCGGACTTCGATTTTGTTTGTAATAAGTGTTACGCCAGTAAAACTGCAATGTAAAACAAATATTTGTGAAGATTTTGAAGTTAGTAATTAGCATTTTTTGTTCTGTTTCGCAAGTTTTCAGCTTTAACAAGGTGCTTGATATAGTTCCAATTTGAGACGTCAGTAGCGAGAAGCAACTAAATAAGTTATCTACCATATATAAACCATTTGATTAAAATGCAAATCACTAAAGCCTGAAGGGACTTAATGTTAGAAATCCTGTTATCTTCTCAGTAGACAGGTGAACGCACGTCAAACTAAACTGCTACATGCATGAACACTACTAGGCCACAAACACGAGAATATTGAGGTGATAACCGATTGAACTCTTCGGGCTACTGTAAGAGGAAGTACGCATGGAAAAGCCACTGGTCCTTCAAATTCTGTTTGGTGTGATTGCATTGCTGTCCTTTGGCGGAAATGGTTTGTTCTGTTTTGTAATAACGCGTCATCACCGTCTTCTCCTGAGATCGCCATATCATATTCTCATTTTCAGCCTGGCCATAACCGACATGTTAACTGGTAAGGTATATAATAATAGATTTAGCCAGGGCTAACAGCGAAGCTCTCGATAATATTTATAGTTTGTTCAAACGAGGGCAACGCCGGAGAACGGTGAAAAACAACAGTAGGACTAATTGGCAAAAAAGCAACTTGCACGTGCAGCACATTTTTTTTGTACATTCTTTGCCGTTGTTTTGAAACGTCTGGTTTTCCTCCATCTTCAACGCGTATTTTGAAAATCTTACTACATTTACAAAAATTAACTCCCCTCAGCCTCCGCCCTACACGACTTCAACTACGATCATTTTTCATTAAAGCTGGTATTTACTGAATGTATACAATTTAGCTGCATTATTTTTAATTGATGCAAATAACCATTAAGACGGAATCCATCAGGAAATTGAGTAATTTTTATTTTCAGTGGACAAAAACCTTGTACCAGAATAATCAAATAATATAGCATACCTTTTTACACTTTTTAGGGCGAGAGATGTAATAAGTTACCTGTAATAACACGAAAGAAAATTTCTCATGACAGCCCGAGAACATAAATGTCAAATTTCACAAAATCTCACCTTACACATGAAACTTTCAGAATTTTACCTGTGTTTTCAAAATTATTCTGAAATTTGACATTTTGTTTCTTGGGCTCCCATGAGAAATAGTCTTTGATGTTATTACAGATAACTAATTATATCTGAGGCCCTTGAAAAATGTAAAAAAGAATGCGATATTGTTTAAATTATTCTGGTACAAGGTTTTTGTCCACTGAAAATTGAAATTACTCAGTTTCGTGATGGATTCCGTCTTAACTTATTCCAAAATGTCCGCCCCCTTATAATAGGTATTTCTGCTGCGCCCCCGTGTCTGAAATGGCCCCTCAGGCCAAAATAAAACAAATTACTTAAACGCTGGCAAGTATCAACTCCATTTGGGCAAAGTACCAATTAATGAAAGAGTGAGTTGTTATTAAAGACTTTTTTCTCTTTTTTATGTTCCAGGTGCTTTTATTGTCGGAACGCCAGGTTACATTGTCAATCTAGATCAGTTCCCAGCCCCTCACGGTCTAGGTGGGGAACTGTTCTGTCGTTTGATCAGCACTCAGTACTTCGTGTTTATCTTTGGAAAAGTGTCCGTACTGACAATAGTGGCATTAGCACTAGAGAGGTGGTACTCGGTGGTAAAACCCATCTCCTATAAACTGAAGTTTATGAGGAAGCGTATTTACATCTACATACTCGTTATCTGGCTTTTGAGTGTCATAACAAACGGCTCTACGCCGCTAAAGGCTCAGTTAGACGAAACGTCTCAACATTGTACATGGAGCAATATCTCCTACCCGAAGGAGATCTTCATACCATGTTACACAACATTAACATTTTTCATTCCCATCATCATAACTTGGATTTCATTTCTACATGTCTCCATGATACTGAAAACATCGTTAGCAGAACGCGACAGTGAAAGATTTCGCCGCACTCGCAAAAAGTTAACGCAGATGTGTGCTTTAGTTGCTGGTTTACTGACAATATGCTGGCTGCCGAACCAAATCTTCTACACTCTTTCTGCATTCGATATCACCACAGCACAAACCCCATTGCATCACTTCACCATAGTTCTTGCTATGTTTAACTCCTGCGTTAATCCCTTGATATGCTGCTTTACTTACGGAGATTATAAGACGGCTGTAAAGCGAACTCTTTGCTGTTGCCGACCCGGGGAGGTATTCCCCTATAAAGCTAATGTGACGGGGTGCCTCGTTGGAAAAGTTTGAGAACACCCCTAAAAGGTAGCAGATATCTTGTTTCATGGGCGTGTCCCAAATTCATTTCCATCCTAAGGGAGAGGTACCAATTTAACAACAACAAATTATATAACTGGCACTGCAAATTTTAATAGTAATAAAGCTAACGATAACTTCGAACACCTTTTTTTTCAAGAACTTTTTGAACGTATTGACATAAATATTTAACTAGCAGCAGCAGCAGCAGTAGTCATTTTAGGTTTTAGCACCTAAGCGGTACGCGGGGCTACTCCATAAAATTGACGGGGGTGCTCGTCGTACCTTTTAGGGGTTTAAATTTGTGGATTGGCCCGGGGTTGCCGCATTAGGTTGCTTTCACGACACAACACAATTTCTGTCAATTACGTTATGAATGGCTTAAGCTGATGGCGTGGTTTATGGACTGAATTTTCGATATTTAAATTCTAGTTTTACGTGCGTAATTGAAGACAACTCAGTGGTAGCTGAGATGTGAGATTCGCGTTAAGGGGTTTTAAGCGTCAACAAATTCTAACTGAAGAAACTTATAGACATTCGATCCGCTCAAGGCTACAAGGATTTTCTTAATATTCTTCTTAATTTAAAATCAATTTTCCTTATTAGAATACATTTTTGCCGGTCAATGTTTTATGAATTCAATTCTCTTCTCAAGGGGATTAATTCATTATGAATACCTTGTCAAGGTGGGGCGTTTATCGAGGGCGGCGCTTGCTAGGGGCGCACTTACATAAAATTTTCTCATTCGTAAATAACAAGGCACGGCACGTTTTCCAAAGCTTTCTTTGTTTTGTTGAAAAACGATAGAAACAGCGAAAGACACTTGATAAAAGATAGTTTGTAGGCTCTATTTTCCCCTCTAGTCGGCCGTATCAGCATCAACGGAATAGTTAACGTCACTATGCGCTGTATTGTTACTCGAAGGGTGTGGGGCTTATGAGGTAAATTTAGCAGGCTTACGTATGCGTAATTTGCAATCTTCTGCATGTTTTACGGGAACAACTGTAGAAAACTGAATGCGTTTAAGGATCTTTAAGTACAGAATGGTTTCAGTTTAGATTTAATGAACTACCCCAAGACCACAGGTAAAAGTTCAAGTTTTATAAAGATATTCATTTTTCCCCAGCTCGACTCAAGTTGTCATCAGTTAAAGATACTTTTTGAACTTACATTTTGTAAGTGCTTAAGCACTAATCCGTTTTTGCCCAAGCATCAATCATATTCGGAATGTGTCTACTTGTGATCAAGAGAGGATCATGATTCTTTTTTGGTAGAAATGACACTGCGCGTCAGCGTCCGATGTGACGTCAGCGTATACAAAGTTACAACATTATCCTCTTTGGAGACCGTTTACGATGACCGATGATGTCTTTTCCATGTGAACGGAAATCCTCATACTTGAGACTAAGAAACGTAATACCCGTTTGCGGAGACATTTAACATACGAACGCTACTCTTTGTACATTTACCATTTGAAACGTTACTTTTCCTGAAGAAGATTACTTCTGCTAGTTGCACTGAATTGAGTTAGTTCCCTACCTTGTCAAGGTTATAAAATGTGACCAAAATTTCATTTTTTCCTGTGTTGCCGAGTAGCGGTGTACTGACTTACAATCATTCATTATAATCAAAGACTTCTTAATAAGCAACACAGCCAGTTAGCGAAGTCTTCAAAGAATTAAAAAGTTAACAACCAAGTTAATTAAGAACCAGAATACTGAATTTTTGTGGCGTGATTTCCGTGAGCGCATACTCCCTTGGGTGTCTAACCTATCACGCACTTCATGAGACATTACGTCATTTCCGTTTGTTCTTGTGGAGTTGAATGACCGGTAGCCTTGTCCTGTTTCTTTGCACGCCACGTCCCATTACGAACTGCAAAACAGGAACAGGTAATCAACGGACGCAAGTAAAAGAAGGGATAAGATCGGGGCACCAGTAACAGGTAACTAACTGTACACTATATATACATTCACTGTTTCGTATTGTAATTTTTGTCTGTAGACATTCGTTAGTATATATATATTTATTCCCATCTTATTGGCTATAGTCTTTAGTGTAAGTCGATGTTACGCAATTGATAAATACACTGCGATAGAACAGAATTTTAATGATTAAAATTCTTTTGTTTTTGGTAAAGTAACAAAGCCGTCAAATAAATCGAATGTGTAATGGTTTAAGATAAGCGAAAAGAAAATCGTTTAACTTTTTGTATGTTTCAATCTTTATTCTAAGCTGTCGTAAATTTCGCGAGCGGACCGTTTTAATCAGCCTTATACAAACATACACTTCCGTTGACAAATGAATGCATTATTTAGTTTATAGCGGTGTGGTTTCTTCCTTTTACGTTGTTATATCTTCAGTTGATGTAATCAGGAAAAACCAGCGAGGGTTTGAAGGCAGTCGATATACATGTATTACAGTCGAACCGCGATGTAGCTGAGGCCTAAAGGACTGGCAAAATCTGTTCGTTATAGAGAGTTTTATTTCCACATATTTTACTGTTACTGGGGCAAATAATATCGTTCTTTATGCAGGACTTCGTTATATTGAGGTTCGTTATATCGTCGTTTCATTGTTTGACCCTATCACTCTGAAGTAAGGAATAGCAAATGGATTCAGTGCCATTACTTTTTTGTGGAGAGCCTCTACAGGGTATACATCAGTCACACGATTTAATAAATCCAAAGTGATAACTAGCAACTGATTCATTAGCCTGTGTACAACCGCCCATTCCCTCTCAAACAAAATCTCTCTCCCTGATTTTGTTCGAGGGGATGGGGGACATAGGCTATGGATTCATGCTGCGTATTCGGCACAAATGGATAAATTTTAACGTCTACATCTCAAGATGTGAAGCCGGGTCAAGATCACGCAGCCTCAAACGGTAAATTAGGGAAGCAACTTCCGTGAACTCTCCAGGACATTTTTTCCATTTTTAGTCATTTGTGTAGACCTCTTTGCGCACGTCTGCGCAGGTGATGTTCTCGTTGGAGAATTGAGGGTGTTTCTTAACGAAAAAAGTTGCCAAATTGTTGTCGCTTGTGTTTTTTTTCTCAGAACTTTATAGCTCAGATATTCATTCCCATTTGCGTGTTCCCCTTCAGTTATCTCCTGAAGGTTAATAATCTCCGGAAATATAAAAAAAAATTATCAAATCCTCATTCATTATCCAAGATCTAATTATTTGAGAGTATTGAAAATTGGGTATAAGCCATTGAAATCGTGTAAAAGTATGGTGCCGAAAGCGGCGCCGGCTAAGAGCTTAATAATAGTCTTAAAGACCCACCACCTCGTTACTTTCAGAATGAACTAATCACCCTTTCTTATGTCACGAAACTGCGCATGCTCGTCAGCGAACGACTTAACTTGACCGAAGGTCAAGCTTCGCAGGACGAGATCTGTAGCTATTTCATCACCTTGAATCTTGGCCATGTGAGAGTATTTTTCGCTGTCGACGACGTGGTAAGGGAACTACTAAATGTTCTCTTTTTCTATCAATTACGAAAGGCACTCTCTCGTTCTTTCGTCAGTTTCTTACAGAATCAGCATGGCTGTTTGTTATTTATTCATTTATTTATTTCCTTATTATAACAAAATTCTCTATGTTGGGATTTCCTATCAGAAGCTCTGATTTCAACATTTAATGATAAAGTGTTATGCCTAAGTATACTCTTTTTATTTTATAAGAATATGGAGGCTGAAATTTGCGAAAATTGAAGAATATTTCAAGAATAAAATCCAGGCTGAGATTTCGAAAAGTATATTGTTTTCGCGTGTTTTGTGTGTGTTGAAAATCTGTAAATACAGTACAAATATACATTTTTAACTGATTCCTTTCTTTAAACGGCAAAACTAGCCAAAAAAAAAAAAAAAAAAAAATGAAAAAACTGCATTAACCTAATTAATTGATACCCTAATTAATGCATGTATTCTGGAACGAAAATGTCATAAGCTATAATTTAACAATAATTACAAGAATATTTTCAGCCTATAAGGATCGACAGAAAAATAAGAATATTCAGCCTCAGGGCCTGAAAAACGACATTCTTATGTAAAAAAAGAGAGTATTTGGTCATCATGTGTGCTGTGATAGGATATTTGTACTTAAACGGGTTCAATTTTTCTTCACGTCTTGCAAAAAACTGCTGGAAAGTCTCGCGGCCTCCTGATAGAACCAGTGGCGGATTCAGGGAAGGGGCCCGGGGGACCAGTCCCCCCTTATTTTCAGACCAAACTGAGGCCCGAAGGGCCGAAAAAATTTTTTTTGGAGACCGGGGTCAGGGTCTGGAGGACCGCCCCCCCTCCCCCCTTATCTGAAGATCTGGATCTGCCATTGAGAACTGACACTGAAATTTCCACAAAATGATAATTGGTGACAGATCTTCGTTTTGTCCAGTTCGTAGCCTGCATAACAAGCGCTTTATGAGCCAAGCGAGCCGAATGCGCAATTTCGTCATTAAAAAAATCAGGTTCCCGCTACGCAGTCAGATGCACTAGTCCGATTATGTTTTTGGGCTCGTATATATGTTGCCGAGTCCAATCCTATTACCATTATCCATTGTTGGATCTCGTGCTCTTGTTTTTCTGCTGTGGTCCTTGCCAAGAATTAACCCAGATGTCAATTTATTCTAGTAGTTGTTACACTGGGGTAAGACTAGGAAATCTATCCCATCTACAAAATCATAAGTAATACATGGAAACAGTATATTTTTTTAAGGTCTCTAACACTGTAAATTCCAATAGCCGAAAGGAGAATGGCGCAATGTCTGGTTTGCGGGCAAAGTCTTCGGGGTGGTGAGGATGGGTTTAAAACTTCTCACCCCTCCCCTCACATTGAGTGGCTGGCTTGCCAATCATTGGAAAAAACTCGCTCTGAAAGCTTATTGATTTATCTGGAAGATAGCTTAATTTATTCACCTGTGTAAGCAACTGGCGCCAGGTGTATAAGCGGGTAAAATGGCGAAACGATGATAAACCATAGCATCTCTTCTCCTCTATGTTCGGGACAGCTTTAGTTCCCAGATATCATGAGATATAAACAACAGGTTAATCTGCCAGTAGACTGTGAGTCTGCAGCCACCCGCAGTTAAAACCTCTTCAGCTTCTTTAAGGTTAGAATGCTCTAGAAAACGTAGCCCTTTTGTTCCTCGAGTCACTTATAAAAATTTAAAACTTTTGCTCTTCGACTAACGTTTGGGTCTATGAGCAAAATTCGATGATATGATGCAGCTTAAAAATTCAAGTTCTTCTGAGCTGAACTTCCCTGTGATACTGTTTATGCTGTTGAAGGGTGCTCTGACGTTTACGTTCGATTCGTAAAAGAATGCCGGCCATTTTATGGAAGCTACTGAGGTGAGGTGCTACGTTTGGTTCTGTTTATGCGCCACAAGGTAGACCTAACTCTTTTCCGTAGACGAAAATCTAATTTGTGACCGTGAAAGTTCTCTAGTATAACAGTACTCACTCAGCGTGCATTTTCTGTTTTTCAGTCTGTTGGCAAAAAGAATCGAAAACTACATTTTTCTTGAATTTCAATCAGGGCGCTCGCGTGAGTGAAAGGATTATGATGGGATTGCGTGTACACTATAGTGAGAAAAAGAGCTCGATTGTTAGTTTATCACCACATTATTAAGTCTGGAGAGATAGACAAAGAAAACTGAACCACCGCTCATATTTTCTCATGTTATTTGCATAAAATGGTTGTATTTATATAGCACGACTAAATAATGATTTATGTAACAAAAACAATAATATTTTAAAAATTTACACGCTTCGATGCGATCCTGAAGCTTGCAACAATTTTGAATTCTATTGGAACAATAACCTCACTTGAATCATTATTTTAGCTCAAGCACTTGATGGTCTATTAACGCTATATCTTTGTCTTCAGAAGTTAAACTAAATTGGTAACTTTGTTTAAATAGTTTCTATTTCAAAATATAATTTGGCATGTCCACTTAGTCGCTTAAGGGCAATCAATCATTTTCACCAAAGACCTTTTTTGTGATATTTTATGATGAGAAAATTCCTCTATTTTTTGCTAATATCGGTCATGGTTTATAAGAGCGCCCGAAGCGTGCGACACTCTCACACCCCGGATCTCGTCCTTTCAATGTCATAAGTCTTCCTTTGATCAGTTCCCAGAAGGAAATTGAGTAGACAAACTTATCTGTTATCAAAATCGAAAGTTATTGCGGTTTCATTCAAGAATAAACTTTAGAAGGTTACAAGCTAACCTGATTGGTTGATTTTGAGAGGCCAAGTATTGGCATTGATCAACATTTCCGCTGACAAATCTAACAAGAAATATCAGTCAGATCTTCAGAAGCAGAGCACTAAACAAGTAATAACAGGAAGGTAAAATCTTAGCGTTCATCTTCTAGGCGAGTTTGGTCGTAAAGTGTTTCAGATCAGGTTAGCTTTAATTGAGCGAGGTATGAATTGCATGCGCTTTGGTTATATTTAGGTACATTTAAAATATCGAATATTTTGTAAATTGTAAATATTTCCGGTAGCTTCATAGCTTGATTAGTTCTCTGGAAATATTGAAAATGACTTTTTATTTCTCTACAACATCGTTTCGAACATTTCCGAGAATGTTACGTTGCACCTCAAAGTTGGTAAATTTTGAAAGAATCCTTATAAGATTGGGAGTTAATTTCTGTACGTGTGCGACTGGATTTATTTCCAGGAGAAACCAAACTTCAAGCAAACTGCAAAATATATTCTTTAATACAGCTAAAATTGATTAAGGGTGGTTCATATTCATTAGGACATGTGCACAATATTTGCAAGCGCGAGCTAGTTGTGGTCTAACACCAATACAAAAGACCTGTGGACATAATTGTGAAAAATTTGGAGCATGTTTTTATAGCTCTTACTACTTCCCGATTTCGCTTTGCCTTTGTTCCAAAAACTGCCTATGCATTTGCGAGACGAGCCTTGATTTTGAATTGGCACCTGCGGTGATGTAGACACAATTTTTGAAAATTTGTAGCAGTTTAATCCCAATTTAGCCTTGCCTAGGTTACGAGCAGGGCCTCAGTTGCAGTTGCATCCAAGACAGGGCTTTTTGGAGATAAGTTGAAGAAATCATTTGCATATTTCAATAAAGGCGAGCTGCCAAAGGTTGTTTATAGCTCAAGCAGCTGTCACCATCTCAAGCACTCACCGTGACCACCTCACCCAAGTTACATATAAAAGACGGATAACACTATCCAGTGGATAACACCATCCAGTTCTACTGAGTTTTCCTAATAGTCAGTCCGCTAACTGGTGATTTATCGGGCGAATAGCGTTAGCTATCCAACAATTGAAAACCTCTGAGTATTGTGCGACTCAACAAATGTCGTTAAATAATTCATATGAAAGGAAACTACTTAAACTTTTTAAGAACCTATATCGAAAGTGAATAATCTTCACTCTGCTATCCAGTCACCCTTGCAGCGACAATTTCAGCTGCACGAGGCACTTTCACTTATGAGGCGAGTGCGCTAGAACATGGACTAGATATTATCTCTTGGACCTAATTGCTTTCAGGTTTTTACAGCCAGTGCAGTACTATCTAATTATAATAATGAAAAATCGGATGTTAATCACTATTAGGCTTGACTCAAGTTAGAAGAGGGCTCATCCATATTGTGTTACTGTATTATGACTGCCTGACATCACGTTTATACAGTATTCCATTTTGTTCTCAGTACAGTGAATACAAGATGCTGAATAACTCTAGCGTGAGTCCGGGTCCTGCTCAAGATCAGTTTGATCCGCATATGGCCTTTAGAGTAGTTATGGGAATCATTGCAGTCGTGGCCTTCTGTAGTAATGGCCTTCTCGTGGCTACATTACTCTATAACAAAGCGCTACTACGAACGCCGTACAACGTGCTCATTTTAAGTCTGGCTGTCACGGACATGACAACAGGTTAGTTGGTTCCTCATGGCTGAACTTGCAGTAAAAGCTGTGTTCGTATTTAATTAAAGCGGACCTCATATTAATGAAACGCCCCGGGGGTACTCTTTATAATGGTCTATACGGGGAGGCTCTGTGTGAAAGGACGGCACTGACCTTTTTCAGGCTTCAGGTATATGAAAGGAAAAGGTAGGGGTTTCACTGCTTGAGGTATGTAAAATACTAGGGAAATCTATCATTGCAGTCTGTGAAAGGACCTAAAAGGCCTAACAAGCACATGTCATAACTGTTTAAAAGACTGCATGGTTTAGTCAGTGATATTCACATTCGCATTTGCAGCAGTTAGAAGGAATGCAGCGTTTCAAACAAGTATTACATTATATGAATAAGGAGTACCATCTGTCAACAAAAGGAATACGAAAGGGGTACTTTTCTGTCCTTAATGCTATATAAAAGGGTAAGGGTCTGGACCTCGTGGCGTAGCCTCCCCACCACCGCGGTCAAAACAATCCTGTATTTAGGCAACACTTGTGAAAAGCGGACAATCAGAAGCGAAAGTTCCGTGACAGTCCGCTTAATACAGGTGTCTCTGTATTTATGATGTTTAAGTAGTTACATCTTTTGTTAGTAATCACTGAGTTCACACACCTTAATCACGCATGCTCAATGCGTTTGAAACCACAGCGGAAAGAGTATCAAAAATGCGGTTACCCTCACTTCTTCATTTATTCTGGCGTGTCATTTTAACACCTATAAACAAGCTAGAAAATCATTTTTAAGCCCGGCCTGGCTGTGCCTTGCTTCTTCTTATAGAATCATGACGCATGACGCTAATTTTAATAGTTCTTATCGCACTCGTCTATTGTGATCATCATTTAGGTTAATTCGAAAAAGAAAACCAGATTTCCATATTACATCATCTGAACTTACTGTAGAAAGATTTTGAGGGCAAAATAAACTGTTGAAAATTTGCCGGTGAATGAGATACCTATAAGTGCTATTGAAACGGGCCTGTCCTACCTATTTTTTCATTTTTTTTTTTTTCATTTTATTTTTTCCTCCAATTCCTAGCTGATACATAGTTATGTAAATATAACTGAAAAAAGTAATATAGTAACAGATAAAGATTTACAAAGGAAATAAACGCGTAAAATAGAAATTACAACACTTAAATTGAATTACATTGTATATTGGAAGGAGAGGAGAGGGGCACATCTAGATAAACTAATATTGTGCCCCTTAAAGTTATGTATAACGTGAGAAATTATGTCAAGTTGGCAGAGCCAACAAAAACGCGGCCATCATGCTCGCTGACCGTTGACCAATCCTACCTATATGGCAAACAGAGCTGGTTCCGGATGTTCCGCTTTTTCTTAGAAAGAGGAAATTATGGCTGCAATCAGCTGCGGTTTGTTTTTATAAAAATACCTTTTAGATGTGGCTGAAGCTATGTCAACAATCCAGTCTTACAGAAATACCTTATTGCGCTGCGACTTACACCTCAGGGCTAGTTTCAGTTTCAAGACACCTAGAAGTGGTTAAAGCAAAATGTGATAAAATTTATAAATTTTATTTCGTAAAAAGCTGAAAATAGATTTAATTACTGCTAAAAATAGTATTCACTCCCTAGGAGCCTAACACCATAAATTTGACTGAATTATTAAAGAAACTCCTTGAATTGAAATAAGGGGAGTACCGAGGAGTTTCAGGAAAGCTAATAAGGATCATGAATTTGCAAAATTTTGAAATTTTAAATGCATTGATTTAGCGACGTAAACCTACAAAACTCATCAGTGAAAATGGGATTAATCTCAAATGTTTTGGAATCGCCTTTGCTTGATGCCCGTGATTTAAGTAAGCAAAAACGGTGATCAATTGGCTTTTTATAAGAACGTTCCGACAACTGCCAGCCGTCTTAGCAAAGTACGGATTGCTTTGTCAGTAGTGCCTGCTGTTAACGAAAAACAGGAATTTGACTCACAATTACATCTTTGCTTACAAAAGTACATGTAGTCTAAAGAATGGTCCTGCTGGTTCGGCTGCAGTAGCATTCCATGATTGGTTTTCCATGTTAGTCGTAAGAGTGATCAACATTACCTTTCTCCTTGTTATATATTTGCTTTATGAAACAAGGGGGTACTAAGAATTAAGGACATGATCACATGGGGTGAATTATGCTGATACCTTAACAACGTCTCCGTGCTACTTCTATGGGAATGTATTAAGGGACAAAAAATGAGAATTTGAATTTTCAATTTTGTTTTTGCGGTTAAGAGCAACCAAAGTATTGGGAAAGCCTAAGAAATCTTATCATACTGATTAGTCCCAACTATTGTACACGCGAATAGGTTCAAACATGCCCTCTTAAGAGGATAGAGCCATTTTTAACATGACGTTGATATCATATTTCTGGGGCACAAATTTGTCACCCAGCTAAGTATTCATTTTTAAAAAGACCGATATACAGTAAACGTTCGTGTTGACCATCCCTACTTAGGGGATACTTTTATCTTTTTTTTCCGTTTGGCCTTTAAATTAAAGTTTTAGTTTCATATTTACTCTTAATTACAAATACAGTGCGTGCAAGAAAGGCAGAACGTGAAAGGTCTAATATACGGCTCAGACATTCCTGATTATTTGCTTAATAGACTATGAAATAGCTAGTTGAAGGACATATTTTGAAGTGTACCCATAACCTCTCCCTTTCCTTATCCTCTCTCTTCACTTACTCAAGTCCGAGATTTAAAGTGAATAAGCAGTGCTTTAAACTGTGGACAAAACCTTTATTCTTGTTCTGAAAATAGTGCACCCATGCGACTTGTGGCCGCTAAAGTTTTGGTAACGTGGCTAGCAAACTCTTTACAAGAAAAAACTATTCCAGATTAGCTCACTGCTCATCATGCTCAAAATTTCACTGCAAAAGGAGAGGTAAACTGTTCATGATCCTGGTTAGTTACTGTTTATGCATTCCCTATAGGCACTGAAGCATGTACTCAAAGAGATAATTTGAGCGACTAACCCAACCCCCGTCCAAACCTAACCCCCCCCCCCCAGCCCCGTTACCCGTTCTGCATCTGCCATGTTAAAGTTTTTCATCGCCATATAAAGAAGAACTGCAGGGTTTCGCTGTGGTGATGCCAGCGTAACGAACATATATTTTTTTTCATTTTATTCGCTTTGTTTCCCATTTTAACCCACCAATCAAACTTTTCCTTCTTTCAGATATTCATTCGTAATTTAAGGCTGGCTTTTGTCTTATTTATTTCTCTGTTTAAAATTCAGGTGTTGGTCTCATGTTAACACCAGCGTGGATCATAGGATTTGACAACTTTCCAATCCCAGGAGGCATTGCCGGAGATCTATTCTGTCGCATAGTAGTGTCATACTATCTCGTGTTCACACTTGGCATTGTCTCAGTTTACACCATAACCTGTCTATCTCTCGAGAGGTGGTTTGCGGTTGCAAAGCCTGCGAAGTACAGAGCTGGTTTTAATAAAAGCTACAGAATCTATGTTATGGTGGCCATAGTGTGGTTCGTTTCATTTCTTTTCAACGCCCCTCATCTCTTTGAAATGGAACTTGGGCCTCACAACACCTGTGTTTGGGTGTCGCTCACGGAAGGCAAAGTCAGAAAAGCCATTTCGTTTTTTGAGTTCCTTGGAAAGTTCTTCATACCGTTGCTCATCACAAGTTTATCCTTTCTGAGCCTCTGGAGGAAAGTAAGAAATTCCCCTGCTCTCTTTCAAACCAACAAAGGAAAAGCAGGCATCCGTCTCTTGCGTATGTGCGCGATCATTGCATTAGTGTTGGCATTGTGTTGGTTTCCAAACCAGTTTTATTACCTGCTCTTCAAGTTTGACCTCACTAAAATGGACACACCGTTACATCAGCTCACTGTGGTGCTGTGCATGGGAAATTCTACTTTAAACCCGTTCATATACTTCGCAACTAATTCAACCTACAGGAGAAAGTTTCTTCAATTCATTGGCATCGAGAAAAAGACTTATAGCATTGATGATGCCTCTTCCGAGACCAACAAGGCTAACAGAATCAGCAGCAGTACTCCCCTACCAGTCATCAAAGGCTTCAACCCTCAAGTACCCAGTTCATCTCGCAGTGAATTGGAGGATTGCCACGCACGGGATAACAAAGTACCTGTTGTATAGGCAATGGAAACGATGCATTTATACGCATGCGCTTTCGTGGCGGAATGGTTATAGTTGCTCCCCAACAGGCGATTTCACTATGACGTCATTGTCAACGTTTTGGTTCCTTTGCAAAAAGATTGCTCCTGGAAAGCTTCGGGGAACAGAAGGATTCAATTTTAAAGTTGAAAGAGATTGTTGCATGAAATGAGTAATTTACGAAATTGTCAGCTCTTTACAAGCATAATTTGTGATCAAAATAGCAGGTATAAACTGTAGAACGATCGATTCAGTGCCGTACCTTATCCGGCTCGAATGTTCAGACACCGCTAAATAAATTTGTTTCAATTACAATTCAATTTTCATAGTTCTGTTTTTATTGCCTTCTGATCAGACAATGATGAGCATATTCGAAGGACGAAAGAATTGTAAACAAGGATTTGCCGAGGAAATTTAGCGCGCGCTCAAAGCAGTACACGTTAATTTTTGTGTGACAGGTGTTTACAGCTCTCAATATTAATTGCCAACGAGGCAACCGAGCTAAGAAGCTAGGTTGCCTCGGCGGCGCGCAGATTCATAATCCAGGGTAACGTTGGCAAAAACTCTCAAATTCTGCGTAACCCTCTAAAATTTGCATTTTTAACCATATTTGGGTGTAAGACCTCATATTTGGGCAGTGATGTTATGATCTTGTATTTACAACTCCGTGGTTCGAAATTGGATGATCCGGTTTGCAACTGTTTGTTTTCTGTTTAAGAGGCCCTAACAGGTGAGCAAGCTTTAATACGAACTCTAGTTTGAAAGGGCTATTAGTGCTCTGGTTTGCTTTATAAATTGCGTTTAAAGCAGCTGCAGCTGATCATGGAATGGGGCTTTACGCTCCAATTTTTGTCAGAACCAGGTTGTTCTTCCAGCTCGATTTACATTGAGGTAGCGTGTTCGCTTCTGAACTCAGAACCAGAGTTTTCAGTGTTATTTTTTTGTTTTGTAAACTGAAGTTCATGCGGTAGCTTATCAAGGAATAGGGACCGTTGTATTCACAAAACGTTTATCAAAACCAGCGTGTTCTTCGCAGTTCGATTTACATCGAGCCGGTCCTCACCTCCCGTGAGGAATGCAATGCATTTGAGGACCTTTTGTTTTTTACAAGTTATTTTAGCCTTTGGAGAGATTTTGTCAACCAGCTCGTGTCCTTTTGTAGCTCGATTTACATTGAAGACAGCCCTAAACTCCCACGACAAATGCAACGAATTTGCGGACCCGGCTTTTGTTTTAAAGACCATCATTATAAATCATTTTGCCTTTCGAGAGACTCTTTGTCCTGTGCTACTTCATCATTTGATCTTTGTATTATATTAAAGTTTATATCTTTGTTCCTCTGGTATACATTCCGAACCCTTCCTGCGCTTTTCACACATTTTGTTTATACCAATTTTTTTATGGTATATTACCATGCCGAATATTTTTCTTATCCCTGATGATGCCATTGATCGGTGAAAGCTGGGAATTTAAGTTTAATTTTTAATTTTAGCGGTCAAAGGCCTCACTTGAACTATATTTTAATTTCTAACGTTTATAGTAAGTTTTGAATTTCCATAAAATATAGGTGCTAACTTGCTCCAATCTACCAACAAAGCTTTAAGCCATGTTTTTAATTCTTTAAGTTAACAGAAGTGAAAGCCTAGTCACCGAAGTTGTTTATAGTTGAGTGCCAACCGCTTTTCTGTAGCGAAATCCATTGTAAACCTCTAAAATTATGTAACAAATCGCGAAGATCTGGACAGGCACATTCCACAAAAGATAAACGAATTCGCCCCGTTAGCACTTGCCTGAAGGTACCCCTAGTACATCGAGAGAAAGTGTTCAGAAGTCATTAACGACCATATATACAGGTTTTACACACACAGAGTCGGAAAGCTACTTATTCGGCGAGATTCTTCTTTTTAAACGAGAAGTTATGCAAAGAAAGATTTGTGTACATATATTGCGCGCGCACCTTTCACCATTCACATCATCTTCCTCAGGGGTGGTTCATTTACAATTCATACTGGTATAGCCGTCGCGTTAGCCCTTTGGATTTTTTATTTATTATCTTTTTGTAGCTTAAAATTCTTAAAATTCCAATGGGCAAACGCAACAGCTATACTGGCACAGAAACTGTTAATGAATCCTCTCTTAGATGTTTCTTCTTTTGGTAAACGGCTAAGCATGTTGCATTGATTTCTGGATGCTTACAGGAAGCTTGCTCACAAAAGGTTCGGCGGTTTGGGATTAGAAAAACAATGAGAACGATTTAGCGAAGAACACTAGAAAATATTGATATGACTTTATAAATTAATTTATTTATTTTTGTTGTCGTCATCAATTATTAAACAACAGGCAAATGTAAACATCACTAGCAGATTTACATCAATCATTTATTCCACTGTTCCCCCGTATATTCAAGAATTCCCTTATGTCAATTCATCCTTGTGTTTGGCAAACTTCGCTGGACGTTTCAGTATTGAAATTCTGCTTCGGCAACTCGGACTTTGCCTTCATCCTCTTCTGAAAAATGGTTAAAAGCAACAGAGAATTACTCAATGCATGGTTGAAGATTTTCGTAGGTTCCACATATCATAGTCAGTGATATTAAATCTTTTAAACTCGTTGCTTTGGATGGGAACGTCTCATCCTTCAGTGCTTCATCGGCTGTAATATTTAAAATGTCTGCCGTAGACTTAAAAAAAATAAATACGATTTCTTTTTTTGTGTTCGTAGTTGCTAGAATGTCAAAGACAGAAAACTCAGTTACCGTAGTGGGTCAAATGAAAATAACTTGCTTTTATCGGTCTTTGAGATCTGGCGTTTGTTTGATTTTTAATTTGGGAAAGTCAGTCACCAATACATGTATGAGGAATAAGATAATAAGTGAATTGACCATTTTCCAATTGCCCATAATACACTCTGTTTGCCCCCCAAATTTTGCATAACTTATTGTCTTAAAATGCTCTTGGGAAAATGCAATACTCCCAGGAGCATTTAAAGACAATAGTTTATGCAGAATTTGGGGGGCAAACAGAGTGTATTATGGGCAATTGGAAAATAGAGAATGGCGCTTATAAATCTTCAATTAAAGACCCCTTATTAAAACAAGCAATATATATAACCTACCATCAACTGGAAAAATATAGGAATAAAGTTCTAAATATATAAAGGTTTTAAACTGAAGCACCTTCAGCCTGCTCGTCGCCTTCACTCAAGTCGTCGGCTATCGGTTCTTGCTCTTCACTGAGAGCGTCCTCTTCCACTTCGCGAGCAAAGCGAGGTTCTTCCTCTGTGTGCGTAACAAATAAATTAATACTTATAAATTTTTAAACAGTAATTTTCTTTGCTTAAACACATTTTGCTTTCATTCGTACCAATTTGGCCATCAACGTCCGTGCTACAGGATAACCAAAGTCAATTTCATTTAAGCTATATGCCGTAGTTTCTCAATTAATCGCCTGGCCCCGATTAAACGCCGGCCTCGAAAAATTGCCAGGTCAAAACTGTCGATTTTGAAATAAACGCGGGGGGGGGGGGGGGGGTGGGTGGACGGTTAATCAAGAAAAAACGGTAACGCCTTTTAAGTTTAAGCGAAAGGGTACTCTGAAGGGTCATGCAACTCATACAGCAACCACCTTTGTTACCAAATGTTTATTAGTTCAGTATTACGTTTGTAGCTTTGGCTAAAATTCAAAGAGTTTAAGCATTGTTCCCTTTTAGCTGAAAAACCAAAAAAAAACCCAACTGCTGGAAAGCGCTTAAATTCGTGTTGGGCACCGTTGCGCACCAAGGCATTTTTTCTCGCGGGTTAAAAAGGCGCAAAATAAAATGATCCAACCTTCATCTGAACCGGGCTCATTTGCTCCCTCTTCGTCTTCCAACAATTTGGCTAAAACTGCTAGAGTTGAAGCAAAAGAGAGAAGTTAACATTGGGTACAAGGGAAATTTCAAAAGCTTAAGAATTAAAAATCATAATTGTGCATAAAACTCTTAACGGCATCAATTAAACGCATTCTTCATTCCTAGTCGAAATTGACCTGAAATTGAAATTGAATTTCGTTTGCTTCTTGCATAAGTCGCCCGATGTTAAGTAATCTAAGACATTAAGATTCCACGCTGTGGATCCTGGATTCCAGATACTTAGATACTGGATTCCGGATTCCATTTCAGTGGAAATTGGATTCAAGATTCCAATCGTTAGCGGGATTCCGGATTCTTCGAGCTAACTTACGGGAAGCCCACGATTCCCCATTCCACATGCCACGATCCTTATTTTTAAATAAAGAATCAGACACCTCTGGTCATTGTGGGCAACCTTAGTTAGTCTTAGTTTGATAGCGAGAATCCGTGATAGTGAGAGTCAAACGTCTGTAGTTTATTTTCCTGGGAATTTAACCGCTTTTCGGGGCCGGGGTGTCCGTAAGACGAGAGTTGACTGTACAAGGCAAAATCGTGCCTTTTTATAAAACTTTGGCCAGAGACAGTCTAAAGTAGTATCCCTGCCAAGAAAGAAGTTGGAATAGTGGGGACTTAAAAAAGTGAGATAGACCAAATTTTGTTCTCTTGAAATCATCTTTTTAGATTCTAAAGTACTAATCTGCTCAGAATAATAATTTATAATAATCTGCTCAGAATAATCTTCTTAGCTCCAATTCAGTGCTGAATTATAATGACGTACGTTTGTTAAAAGTGTTTGTCTAAGATAAAAGGTGAACCCCAAAACGAAATTAGAATTATTTGTTTTAGCGTTAAAGAAAATTATAACCTCGATCAATACCTAGATAATACTTAAATTTTCACAGAGTTTCTGTTTTTTCAGCTGGCCTTTGGCATAACGCGTTTCACTCTTCATAATCGTCCTGTTTACTCAAATTAAATTGCACCTTCAAGACTTCTTCAAATAGAAAGCTTTTAGTCAACTTACTAAGTTAATGCACTATTTGCACGTTTACGTAAATAAATAGATTCAAGTTGTACAGCTGGCACGGTTAGTTAAGGGAAATATGTATGGATTAGGAAAATAAAATATAAAAAGTATCACATATAACGGAATCATGCTGCTAACTCACGTACGTAGGATCTGAGGCAATATTTCCTAATATTTTATATATAACACTGTACCTAATTCTACTACATGAGGGCAATACTTCAGAGTTTTTATATGTTTCAGTATTACACTGATCTGAAGAAGACCAGTTGTAATTTTTCCTTTTTGGTGTGGTGAAGCCTGGCCTTAAAATTGAATTCGCGAAAGGGTTTATTAAACCTTAAGTTAATTGACGATTCAAATAGAACATCTCAACCAAGAAGATCTACCCAGCGGTTACGTTATTCTTTGTTAATTTAGGTTTTACAAGGGACGGATCTCAAAGAATCAATTAAAAGGACAGGGTGCTGCGTCATCGTAGGAAAGGGAAAGGGGTTGTCTGAGGGAACTAAACTTGCCATTTAGCACTAAATGATGTAATCAATGAGTAAAGTTCAAATTGTTGTATACCGACCGTGCAGAATTATGGTGCAGTTTATAATGCTGTGGAATTATAAATATACTGTTTATTTAGAACTTTCCGGTGAGAAAGTATTAACAAAATTATAGCCTTTTAAGGAGTCCAACAGTTTGTATAAAATGCGATCTTCGCCCGTCTCCTCTCCTTGTTATCCGAAGATTGTCCGCATTTTAATCCGGCTTGTAAATACAAATGGACCTCTCGCTCCTACGCAAATATCCACGGCTGATACAATACCATAACCTAACGGCAGCCTTAAAACTAACTTGGTTGATTTACCAGCATTTTTGTGTTAATTTACTGCTGAGTCAATGTCAATAGATAATCAGGTTTAAGAACGACAGTTATTGATTTTATGCCAGCCGGGCGAAAGTTCAATTCTTTTTTCACTTTTGGTCAGCAAAACAGGCCATTTTTTTCTCTTATTTTTAGAGCGTATATTTTAATTTATCAGTGAATTCCGGAATAAGAAAAAATGGAAGTAAACTCTCCGAATTATCAATTATTTCGGCATTTAATGCGTTGCAATATCTACAAATCTCCTTGAAATGAAATATTCCGATGTATGTCGTGTCTAAGTAGTCCAAAAACCATTGAGATTCGTATTCCGGAATACGATCAATCAAACGCACCCTTAATCACGGAACTAGACGAGCGACACAAAGCAAAATATTCTAAACCTAGTTATATACTCCTTGAGGAAAAGTTTATAGACTTTTAGTACCAATTATTTTAAATCTTCAAATCGTCCAGAAGTAGGTTAATTGACAAAAGTACAGAAAAACCTGCCTCATAGAGGTTAAACTCGCGGCGACGCAAAAGAGGTAATGTAGGTGGAGTGAAATCGAAATCGAGATGTCTTAAACATATCTACAGTGTATGTAAGGGCGATCAGCAGCCTTATTTCAATTCAGTGTAAACGTAGCAGAACGGATTAAACACGTGCGAAAAAAAGATAATAGCTTACCATCTTCTTCTTCGTCAGCCGCAACAAAAACACTAACGCTCACAAGGCAAAACAGAAGCAAAACCAGAAACTTCATGTTTACAGACAATCAACGCAACTCCGATGAGGAACTCAGTTGTGGAATATAAAACTATTGCGTTGAGTTATAATAAAACTGTATTTGAAAGCACCCAATCAGGCAAAAGCCCGTTCTAGCTAATTACAAGTATCATAGAAAGTATTTGAACGAGACACAGCTGTGCAAATTTGGGAGCAGACGTGCTCATCTGTTATTGGGCTTCATTTGAAGCGCCTTTGAAAACTACACACAAAAATCACTTTTTAGAGTAGTGACTAAAACAACAACAAATAAAAGCTGTATGTTTAGTTTAAGCAGTAAAGGGAAAGTTTTCGTACTCATCTTGCGCATGTTAACTTTAATCTTTTTTGTAATTTCTAAGATCGTGTCAGGTTGGGTCAGACGTCGAACTTCAGTAGAACCAGTCAATTAAAACTGAATCAGATCAGTAACAATTAAGTTCTCCCGAACGGTTTTTGACTTAGAGAAATATGGAAAACAAAAATTGGTTGCAGGTTCTGAAAGACAAAATAAATTCTTTGCAAGCACGATATGCTTAAAAAATGTTTCGGATAAGTCATAGAAGCTATTAAGAATTTTAGTTTAAAAACTGAAATAAAAAAAGCTCAAAGTCACCAATTGAAACAAGCACAAAAATACCTCGAGCAGGGTACTTCAAAGTGGTCGTTTTCTAACATTTTTTGATTAAAACAAATAATAAATTAGACAATAGCTGATTCTTTTATGAGTTAACGGGATTTTTATTGCGGCTATTAAATCTCAACATTATTTCTTAACAATCTGCCCTATTAAACTTCACAGAGTTGTGTCAAGACTGTATTAAACAAATTCTTCAAACTCGGCTATAGTCATCACTTCCATTCACATATCGCTGAAGCCAATCACATGGAAAAATCTGAAATTGCGTAGGAAGTATTTATATGTGTGTGTGTCTAACAATTCTTGTATATTCTGTGGTGTTCATGACATAATCCTCCATAACAAATAAAATCTAAAAAAAAAATGGCAGAAAACTCCACCAGCTACGCCTTAATGATATTAATAGTACATGTTTGTTGACATCTAAACCTTTTTCGTTGTAGCAGACAAATCTTGAACTGAAAAATGTGTTATTTTTTAAATTTTTTAAAATGTCTCATTTATTTTTACAATTTTTTAACTCACTGAGGAATTCTACGTTAAAAGAAACGCGTACAAGAATATTAAACAAGTTTTACAGCTACATTTCGCAGGGTGTTGCTCACTTGTTTAGTTTAAAAAAATTGAGAAAACCTGCAACTCCCTTTGCCTATTCGCTGTCGTATGCCCTTTATCTGCGTCAGTAGCTGACAAAGAAGGCGAATAAAGAAAACATAAACTTTAAAGGGAACCTCCACTTCAACAAAAAGATAACTTTAAATCACAGGAAATAACTGTTACCGTCAAGTCAATCTAAAATATTTTTAAAGAAAGCGTTTGTATCCGAAAGAAATAACTTTTAGATTCGCCTATTTTTGTTTTCAAATTTTGCGGGCATCGCCATCTTGAATAATTGTGACGTGTAATGGTTGCCCTATTGTTATTAAACAAAAGCTCTTTGTGTCAGAACAATAGAGCAACCGTAACACGACACAATTATTCAAGATGGCGGCGCCCGCGAAATTTGAAAGTGAAAATAAGCGATTTTAAAATTCACTTTTCCGGATATAAACACTTTTTTTAAGACAAATTTCGAACAAATTTGTTTATCAACATAATTTTATTCGATTTAAACCTATTCTGTGGTAAGAGTGGAGGTTCCCTTTAAGTGTATGTGGGCAAATAGTCTGTTCCAGGCAACGAGAATATAGTCAGGTCCGCGAAATCATGAGTAAGCGCAAACACAAAAATAAAACGGGAGGAAACTGGGGGGTGAAAGACCCCCACCGCCCCCTTTTACTTTCGTGTCATCCCTACTATCTGAGACCCTGGAACAGACTTAAATGGACAAAATACCGTAAAATTCCGAAAATAAGCCCCGGGGCTTATATTTTTCAAAGGCCCTTTTTGAGGGGCTTATTTTTGGACGGGCTTATCTACGGAGGGAAAAAAAAGGAACCCCTTTGAAGAAAAAAATTTGTATGAGACTGTTGCTCTAATACAGGATGGTGTTGTGGTTTGAATTTTAGTGAAGTCATGTAAAAACGTGATTGCTTTTCGAAAAATAGCTTAATAATCGTATAATAATTCCTTGACCAATTTCTTGTCCGATTTAATCTCTGATATCATATCCAGTTTTTTTGTACGATTTCATGTCCGATCTTTTGTCCGATTTTTTTGTCCGATTTCATGTCCGATTTTTGGTCCCATATTTTTGTCCGATTTCCTGTTCGATTTTTTGTCCGATTTCATGTCCAATTTCATATCCGATTTCATGTCCGGTTTTTTTGTCCGATTTGATGTCCGATCTTTTGTTCAATTTCTTTCCCGACTTTTTTGTCCGATTTTTGGTCCGATAGTTTGGTCCGATATTTTTGTCCGATTTTTTTCGTACGATATTTCTGTCCGACTTTTTATTCGATTTTCTGTCCGAAGTTTATCTCCGACTTTTTGTCCGATTTCTCTTTCCCCTTTCTTTGTCCTATTTTCCCCTTTTATATTTATCCGATTTTTTGTCCGCCATTTCGTCCGACTTTTGTCCAATATGTTTGTCCAATTTTTTCTCCGAATTTGTTGTCCGACTTTTTTAAAATATATTTGTCAGACTTTCTGCCCACTATATTTGTCCGATTTTTCGTCCTACTTTTTATCCGGTATACTCGACATCAGACAACATAAAAAAGATATAAAACATCATTCACAAGACAAAAAACATCAAACATCAGACACCAGACATGAGACATCCTACATCAGACATCAGAAGTCATACACCAGACATCACGCATCAGACATAATACATTAAACATCAGAATCGGATATCAGACACACATCGTACATCATATATCAGACATCAGATATCAAACGTCTGAAATCAGACAATTTACATCAGACGTCTGACATCAGAAAACACTAGATATCAGACATCATACATCCTACGTCAGACATCATACATCATACACCCGACATCAGACGCATAACATCACACATCATACATCAGACGTCTGTCATCAGACGTCAGACATCATACATCAGACGTGTGACATCAAACATCAGACACCAGACATAAAACACAAGACGTCTAACATCAGACATCAGACGTCTGACATCAGACAATTTACATCAGACACCTGACATCAGACGTCTGACATCAGAAAACAGACACCAGATATCAGACATCACAGATCAGACGTCTGAAATCAGACACCAGACATCTGAAGCCTCACATCACACATCATAGATTAGAAGTCTGTCATCACACGTCTGATATCAAACATCAGACCCCAGGAACAAAAAGCACGTCTAACATCAGACGTCAGACAATTTACATCAGACACCTGACATTAGACGCATAACATCAAAAAACAAACACCAGATATCAGACATCATACATCCTCCATCAGAAGTCTGAAATCACACGACATAAGAGATCACACGTCTGGCATCAGACGTCTGTCATCAGACATAACATATCAGACATCTGTCATCACACATAAGACATCAGACGTCTGATATCAAACATCTGTCATCACACATAACACATCAGACGTCTGACATCAGACATCTGCTATGAGACGTCTGACATCAGACATCTGTCACCAGACGTCTGTTATCAGAATCTGTCATCAGACATCTGTTGTCAGACATCTGTCATCAGACGTCTGACATCAGATATCTGTCATCAGACATCTGTTGCCAGACATCTGTCATCAGATGTCTGACATCAGACATCTGTCATCAGACGTCTGTTTTCAGACATCTGTCATCAGACGTGTGACATCAGCCATCTGTCATCAAATGTCTGTTATCAGACATCTGACATCAGACATCTGTCATCAGACATCTGTCATCAGACATCTGACATCAGATATCTGTCATCAGACGTCTGTTATCAGAAATTTGTTATCAGGCGTCTGACATCAGACGTCTGGCATCAGACGTCTGATGACAGATGTCTGATGTCACACGTCTGATGACAGACGTCATAACAGACGTCTGATGACAGATGTCTGATGACAGATGCCTGATGTCAGATGTCTGATGTCAGACATCTGATGACAGATGTCTGAAAACAGACGTCTGATGACAGATGTCTGATGTCTAATGACAGATGTCTGATGTCAGACGTCTGATGATAGATGTCTGATGTCGGACGTCTGATGATAGATGTCTGATGTCAGACGTCTGATGACAGATGTCTGACAACAGACGTCTGTTATCAGACACCTGTTATCAGACGTCTGACATCAGACATCCGTCATCAGACGTCTGATATCAGATTCTGTTGTCAAACATCTGTCATCAGACGTATGACATCAGACATCTGTTGTCAGACAACTGTCATCAGACGTCTAACATCAGACATCTGCCATCAGATGTCTGTTATCTGACAACATCAGACATTTGTCATCAGACGTCTGACAGGTGTGTCTTATCACAAGTCAGACATTAGACAACAAACAACAGACATCATACATCGTACATCGTACATCATACATTAGACGTCAGACATGTGACTTCAGACATCTTACATCAGACATGGGACATCTGAAATCAGACGTCTGTCATCAGATGTCTGACATCAGACATCACACATTCGACGTCTGACATCAGATGTCTGATGTCTGCTGTCAGACATCTGATGTTCCATATTTTGTCCGATTTTTCTTCCGATGCATTTGTCCGATGTTTTTGTTATATTCGATGTCCTGCCGAGTATCTGTACGTTTTACCATGTGTTACCACGTTGCTTTTCCCATGTCTTACTGGTGTACCGCGTAATGTCTTGAATGTTCGTGTATTACCATGTAAATGTATCGCCACGTTTTACCACATTTTACCCATCACGTAACGGCTACAAGGAGTGTTTATGCCGTGTTGCATTGTTTTGTCCAATTTTTTGTCCGACGCTTTGTATACAGCTATTTCGAGAACGGTTGTCGTAAAAAATGTGCACGCGACAATCCCGAAAGGTTACATGGGATATCATCAATACACTGCTCCTGACACAGTAGCCGTCGAACCTACTTTTGTTGCCTTCCTTTAGCACTCGTAAACATGCGTCCATGGCCTCTCGTGCCATTCTTTCAAATTTCTTTGAACAACAGTGAATTCAAAACCACTCACAATACCTTTCGGAATTGTCGCGTGCACTTTCTCGAAATAGCTGTATATTAATTTGTCCGATTTTTTTTATGTTCGATGTCCTGCAAAGCATCTGTACATAATACCATGTGCTACCACGATGATTTTTTATGTTTTACGGCTGTACCACGTAATTTCCTTAATTTTCGTGTATTACCATGTACATGTATCGCAATGGATTACCACATCTTAACCACCACGTAACGGCTACAAGACGCGTTTATACCGTTTTACCACCTAACGGCTACAAGGTGTATGCATACGGTGTGGCATTGTTTTGTATTTGATGTATACGCTGTATCGTAATAATGTATTACTATGTATCGTCACTATTAACATTTATTACCACCTTGGTTATGTACTGTCATGTTGTACCTTTACCTTGTACTCTGATGTGAAATGTCCGTTTATAAGTCCGATGTCGCTCTCCCTCCTACCTCAATCAGTTGCTGTTTTTTTCTGCTCGCATCTCTTTGAACCGTGCCCTATGCCTGGAACAGGTTAAGGGGGCAGTCGTAATTCAAGAAAAATAAGCACTAAGTAATTTTAGTCTGAGACTTTGATAAACAATTACGAGGTTTTTAGCATAAATTTTTTACAGTTACAGTTTAGAAATTAAAAAACGTTTTCTGTCTATAAATTTAAAAAATGTTCGCCTAAGTTGTTACTTAGCTTCTTAAAATCAAGTGTCCGTGACGTTCTTTTTCTGATCATGAGAGCCTGCCTAATTCGGAACGGCTATGACACGCCTTATTTGTGTCCGTATCATCAGGGGCGTTTCTGATTTTCCCGTTTCGTCCACACACTTAAATGGCGTTTTCGAAAACGGTCCTCTGAATGAGATTTTTGAAAACCCCGGCTGATCATTGGAGGAACGGCGGTCTTCGAATACAATGACGCCATACATCATAAGCACATGCACTTTAAGAGATGCTTTCATATTTGCATTGTTTTACGGTTTAATGATAACAGAGGTACATTGATTGGGGCCACCATATCATTGGAAAACTAAGGGAAAAGGGATAGGAAAGGGGGAGGGGGAGTGGGAGGGGTGCTTTTAGGGTTCCATTTTGACCTGTCAATCTCCTCCCTGGAATCATTTTTTGACTAGTCATCTTTCGGTAAGTTTCAACGTCAAAATCGTTCGCACGTACTGCAAACTAATGTCTGCTTTGCAGGCTCCATATGTGTAAGCGAGTGTTTACCTGCAAGGGCGCAGGCAGCCATTTACTCCTTTTATAACAGGGACCGCGGAGGGGGAGGGGCTGGTAGGGCCGCGGCCCCACCACTTTTTTGCGCCCCCGCCCCCACTTTTTGTGCTTAAAAGAAAAATAATTAAAATTTAAAAAAAGACTTGAAACAAGTTTTTTTCCGCCTATATTCCGCTATATTCTCTGTATTTTCTTTAATTTCAAACGCCAGGCATTTTGTGAGGCTCCTGTGCTTTTCGCGGTATTTGTGCCCTGGGGCCGACTTACCCCTTGATCAAACGCCATGCCTTGGCCACTCCTTCGCTTCGTTCGGCAGCGTGTTTTGTACTTCCAGCTTCCAGCAAAGTTTTTTATCAGTTTTATCAGACGAAATGAAGAAAATTACTAGCTTTTTCAAGCCAAACAAAGGTGAGTAGTTATTTTGAGTTGATAAAAGTTTTATATTTTGTCTTTCTCCTTTCGAATCAATGAAATATTCGATGGCAAGAACATGAAACAGCAGCGATTCAACAACTTGACAGTACTTAATTGTTATAAGAAATCAACGGAAAGCTTGGACGTGATTCAGATCGCAAACACATTTGCCGGACGGAATGAAAATCGTATGAAGAATTTCGGTATCTTCACTAATGCCGACCTATAAAGAGCAACAAATACTGGATAAAGTATGCAAAGTCACGCGACAGAAACAAATCAAATACTATGATTTTATTCCTTTTTTAGATTTTCAATATGAAAAAATAATTTTCAATTGTCAGCCCTCCCACGTTTCACCTTGCTCCGCGGTCCCTGTATAAAGTTCGTCGCATGTGAAGATGGACGTTTGTCCCGGAGACGATCTTCAGAGGTTCTTTCTGTCTAAAGCAGACGGATGGAACGATCCAAACTCGTTCAAACGAACTTAACTGAGACAGACGTTGAACGTTTCATAAACGTAACTCACGAAGGTTCATTTCAAGAAATGTTCGGCGTTTGGCGCAGGCCTAACACGTTCTATCCTTCTGCTCCAGACGGACAGGACGGCCAAAGATCGTCTCCTGGACAAACGTTGATTTCACATGCCACGAACTAAACTAATATATTAAAATTGCGTATGATAATGTATATTTTTTAGCCTAGTTCGAGGGAAAATTTATTGCTAAAAAAAAATTACTTTTTGATCTGATTCAGTTTTTTTGATCGGATCGAGGCGTCCTTAGCTCAACTTCTGACTCGACAGACGATCTTTTATTATTATTATTATTATTATTATTATTATTATTATTATTATTATTATTATTATTATTATATAGGCTTCCTCCAACTACCTAGTGAACTAAATTCATGGCTGAGTGCAGAGTGAACAAGATCAGAAAATTAAGCGACAGATCGACTGTCAGTGAGATAATTCTTTAAATTTTAAAAAAAACAAATATAGAAGGAGAGCTAATTAGTGAAACAGGCAACGAATTCCTGATGTTAGGTCCTCGGTAAAGGAAACTGAATTGCTTTATCTTAACTGAATTTAGGCTGTTTAGGTCGACCCAAATTAGAGTTTGGTTCGTCTCATTTTCGACGTTTGGCGGAACTAACTTAACTCAATTTATCTACACTTTGTAACGTAAATCGGCTAGCTAGTGACAAAAAATTGCCTTTTTTCCCTCAGTAATTCACATTGTCATTCAAATTAATTCAGCAGTAAGCAGCCTGATTGGCTGGCTGATTTAAAATCTGCAAAGAAAGCAAATGCACCTGAGACAGATGAGGCGTCAAGTCTTTCCTGCATTTAAACAGATATGTAAAATATATACGTTTACGTGTTGAAAACTTTAAGGCTGCAAAACATGAAAGTCACTACTTTTCTTCTTATTCTTTTTTGCCTTCCTTGCGTGGCCACCAGCACCGAAGATGATTTTCAAGGTACAGTAAAGCAAAGAACCATACATTTCTTTATGAAATTTAGAAAATTTTTTGAACTTCATTAAGGCAGGTTAAACTATCGTGTTTGTATTCTGTTGATAGTTAATTTCACTAGGAATCACTCTTGGGGTTGAATAAACAAAAGCAGAAAAATTCAGAATTCACTGCTGAAGGAAATTAAATATTATTAATACCTTCTTCTTTTTCGAATTTTACGCGGAGAATGCACAACGAATACCATTTGCCTTGTACATGTAGGTTTTAGTGAATCGTATCCGTCATTTCTCCGTAAAAACACATTCTGTCATCCACGTCTTTCTTTTGAATGAAATTAGAATATTTTAGTTGTAGAATCAGTGACAAAATTTTAGGCCTCGTAGGCTCAGGCCTAGGTAAAATATCGAGCTATTCCTGAGACGAACCGAACTTGGTGAGTTAAGTTCATGAAAAGTTCGACGTCTGGCTCCCGTTAAGTTCGTCTTAAAATGATTCGGATCTTCCAACACCGTTCTATCCGTCTGCTTCAGACTGATAGAACGTCTGAAAATCGTCTCCGGGACAAACGTCCATCTTCATATGCGACGAACTACAAACTTATAACTTAAAATTTGTATGATAATGTATAATTAACCTCATTATAAAAGAGAAAATTTATCTAAATTGCGTTTTAATAGGATTCAGTTGATTGGTTCGAGGCGTCCTAAATTCGACGTCTGACCCAACAGACGATCTTAACTTATTTTAGGTCGACCCAAATTAGAGTTTGGTTCATCTTTTGAAAAGTTCGCAGTTCGGCCTAGGCCTCAGATTTTTTTCATCGACATGATCATCTTCACGCCGATGGAGTTGGTTGACTGTGCGAGCACTACCTTATTTGTCCTAAACGGATATATCACGCCACTGAATAACAGGGTTAAGATTCATTGTCTCGATTCGTAAACTGGGTATACAAAATTACTATTTTACATCTTGAACAACCGGAGACAAATGACTTATACCTGGTGATTGCTGTTGCAACGACAACCAGTTGTTTTGTACGTCAGTCAGAGGTTTTAGTGAGTTGTGCCCGTCAATTCTCCTCTCTGGCTTAGAAAGACACATTCTCCCACCAACGTCCTTCTTGAAAAAAACATAAAATTTTGACGACAGCAACCGACCAACCAACTAATTTGCCAACTTGAAAGCCAAGTTTACAAAAATAGAATAAATTAAAATACATCAGGCAAAAAATTACTCAGAAGAGCAAAACCAAACGAGCTGAGTAGTTACAATAATTAGACTACATTCTGTAGGGTTGTGGTACACGAAAAATAAAGAAGAAAATGACTTAAATTTAGGAGCCTCCAAAGGGCCACCATAACCGTATGACAACCGCTGACCCCAATTTAAACCAAGTAGATTTGTTGCTAGAAAAGTAGCAACAAATGGGGATGCTCTGTAGAGCTGTTTAAGCATTCGTTCTCAACGGAATGCTTCCACGGTTTGCTCCCAGCGATTTTTTTGTCTGGGAACTCAAACGCTATTATTTCTATTAAAACTGAAGTCTGGGCCGCATGGAGTCGTATTAAATCGACACGGTTTGCGCGTCCTTGTAACTCGACCTCGGCGGTACACCTCAACCCAAACTTCCCTTGAATGCCCAAGCCCCCGGGGAGGGGGTGGGGGTGGGGGTGGTTGTCATTTGCAAGAACATTGTATTCTTCCGCTGCTATTAGGGAGCTTAAGCGACAGCGTTTTTGAGCGACGCACGTTAACCGGAAGTGGACTTTTTTTCATTCGTGGGCAATGTTTTTGCCAAAATGTTCTGGCAAAATGTCTGTACAAGAGGAAAGAAACACAGCAAAACAAATGTGGTGGTTTCAAGGTATATTAAGCGATAAAAGGCCTTACTTCCGGTTGAAGTACGTCGCTCAAAAACGCCTTTGCTTAACCCTTTAAGCCCTAAGAGTGATGAGCATCAAATTTCTCCTTGTAATATCAATGCTTTGTACAACAGAGTGGTCATGAGAATTACGGACATGATCACGCAAGATGAATTTGCTTGATATTTTATCAACTTCTCCCCACGACTTCTATAGGAAATGAATAGGGGCAACAAATGAGACTTCAAATTTTGATCTAAGGGTTTAAAGGGTTAAGCTCCTTATTGATAGTGAAATTCAAAATACACACCTTACAGATGAATATTATTGCAAATCAGAACGTACTTTTGTTTTTTCTCTAGTTGAATGTTCTATACTGTCAAACGCCATGTTCAAACACGCAACAAATTTTCATGATAACGGGCCTTTTTCTTCTCCTAGCTTTAGAGATAACAGTCAGCACTGTAATCAGTTAATAAAACCTTGCAGGTTGTTACTGAACAGTTTATATTTTAATTCACTCGGTTTTTCGAACTTAAGGTGACTTCAGTAGAATTGCCTTGAAGTATTTGTACGTGTCAAACTGACACGTACATAAGGAAGACATATATACTTGGTATTATAAATTGTAGTTTTACGTTCAGGGGTCCAAGGAAAAGCCTTATACTATAATAATGTCCATAGTATTCATCAATCTGATTGCTACAAATCATTTATTCTTGTATTTTTACTAAATTAATTTTCTGTGAACGTGACTAGTTAAATGAAACTTATTAACAGTTATATCTGATATCATTTACATTTAGATTCTTTAGATTTCTAAAAATTTATGGGTGCTAATACCTTTAAAGGAAGTAACGGGGACATTATTCATTAAAATTGTTGTAAATTTATCGTGTATTGTTTTTTAAATTTAAAAACTGGTCTGCGGATGATATTGTGAATTAATTCACTCGTTTGCTGATATTCTCTTAGCAGCGCAAGACCATGCACGTGAATTTTGTCGTATATCACTAATAATATATGATATCGATGTGATAATTTTCAATGTTCTGTAAGTCTCCCGGCTAACCCTCAGTTATCGAAATGATCGATTATCAGACTGGATTAATGGCATATGATTAGTGTCACTTTAGTAGGACAGTATTTAGGGGCAATAAATCGTGGCGGATAACATACCTGATAAATACGGATATTTGATTATTTATTGCACAGAGAGCACACGTGACGAAGGAATTCCTTTAACAGAAGAGGGAGAGGAAGAGGATGATGAACATCTGAATGAAATCGAAGTTAATCAAAGTAGGTTTAAACTTCAGGTACATCGCAGGAGCTCTGGTTAGAGCCCCCTGCTCTCGGTTCCCTCTTCCCCCGCCAAATTTTTTCCAAGATTCGAGATGTTCGTGTTTACAGTCCTTTTTTTATCATGTTATATCACCCTGATTTAGAAGACTTAAGCACCTTCCTCGATATTCAGCGGTTATGAAAAAAAAGGACTTTGAATTCATGATTAGAGTTAGATTCTATCAATAGGGCGATGTGGTCGCCTTTCCTTTCAAGGTAAATCAATATAGCCGACTTGACGTGGCGTCAAATTGGCGGCTAACGGAAAACTCAGTAAATTTCATCATGTCATTATCTCACAGAGCTGCCAACATATATGGTCATCGCAAAAAGTTCAGGTAAAATTTTCTCATTTTTTGAAGACAGCGTTCCTGTTGTTGGATATGATGACCGAAAAGATCAAAATTGATACAGAATTATTTATTTGCAGCTGAAGAATAACATGGTACATGAATCAGTAAAGAATCAAACCAGTATTATCAAGTGAACATACATTTGTAAAAGACCAGAAAACATTGATGTTAAGTTAAGACCACGACAAAACAGATATGAATTAGATCTTAATGTTTTGTGATTTTTTAAAGGGAATGGAGTTGATGCATTTGAAGGAGACATAATGATGACGGCAGAGCAGTACGAAGAACTGAAAAAAGAATTTGAACAAACAGGGCAAACATTGCCTCAACATTAAAACGGAGTTGGGTCTAAACGTACATTTAGTAATGCGCCAGTTAGGTGCGCAATTTTAAGAACAAAATCATTGCAAAGGTGTTGCCTTTAAATGATCTTCAAGGGCACTTGTTAAAAATAGGCTGATATGTAACCAATAACATCTAAATTTGTTCACACTGTGTTTTAATTGTTTTGTTTGTTGGGTTACAAGGGGTTACAGAGGGCTACGGGGGTTTCAGGTGGTAACAAGAAATTACAGGGGATTACAAGGGGTTCCAGGGGGGTTACAAGAGGTTACAGGAGGTTATAAGAGGTTACAAGAGATTTTACGGGGTTAAATAGGGGTAATAAGTGGTTACAAGTTCCAGTCACTAAAGCAACCGTTAAAACTAACTACTGTGACAAGACATCCTTAGCACATGTCTGTATCTCATACAACAAGTATAGTTGTATCATTACTTAAACACTTTTTGTTCATTGGCGCATTAGCAGTTCAAGTATGCGTCGTTCTTGTTACATGGAGCGCGGGACGTGCAAAAAGTTTGTTGATCTGGTCATTTGTTGCGCTGCCAACGTCACTGCCAGTAAGCTCCAGATTCGTGACCCTGTCCCTGTACCATGGACATAGCAGAAGCTTGAATTGCTTTCGATAAGATCTGTTGCTAGTGCAGTATATTATGGGGTTGATGCAAGAGTTGAACGTACAAAGTACCACAGTAAAGTGATGGATGGGTGTGTCCAACTGAGTTATGTCATATTTAAACAACAAATAATACACCTGGTTGGGAAACCAGCATACTCCAAGCACCAACGTAGTTAACATACACATGCGTAGTAAACGCAATCCAGCCCTACCTCTGTTTGACTGGAAGAGAGCTGGTGATAGCTTGACACGGTTGTTGAGGCTTATCATGGTAACTGAAGCGGTAAGAAGAGGGAGAAAGAACTTGCCCAAGAATTCTAAAACTGCAACGACTTTTCTTGTTGCTCCCGTCGTGAGAACAATCCACATACACTTTTTGTTCCCATCAACATCAGTCGCAGCTTTCATTTCAAAGAGATGGGGTGTATTTAGCAGAACGGAAATCGCCCAAATGAACATAACACAGATGCTGACGCGAAGCCTCGTCAGCGCTGTTTTGTATTTGGTCGGTCGAGCTACAGCGAGCCATCTGTCAATAGCCATTGACGTCACTGTATACACGGACACAATACCCAAAGTGAAAACTAGGTACTGGGAATATATCATTCGACAGAATAACTGACCCAGACCACCTGGATGAACTGGTATCGAGTCTGCACCAAACACGTACACGGGAGTAATAAGAATACCAATTCCTTTAAATTAAAGAAGAAAACAAAATACAAAATGATTTTGTGCTGTAAAAATAAGACTGAATACAGATGGCTTTGCTTCATACTAAACATGTGTTAACAGTTTATTGTATCTTAATTGCATCGTATTTTACTTCCCGTGAAACAGAGTTCCTAAGTTTTGTAAGAGTTAACGGTAGCATCTTACTGATGGGAGCTCCGCTCTTAGGGAGCCGTAGCCGTAGTCTGGTCGCGTTTGCCCCGGGGTGAGATTTACATTTTTTTAAACCGTCAAAACAACAAATAATTCCAACTGATAAATGCGACGCCTGTGCGTTTGTTGCAAACGAATCTGCTTTGGTTTACCGCATTTTATGTAAAACATGAATCGAATGTTTTCAAGCCAGTCAGAAAATTAAAGCGTCAAGCAGGAGAATTTTCAGACTTCATGAAACAACTGCTGTGCCAATGTTTTTAACAGCTTCGAGACATTTTGCCCTGGAGGATTGCATTCTTTTGATGTATAATTTTAGACTTAAAGCTTCTTTGTTTCCAAAACGCGGAGCGAAAACAAACACGACTATCAAGGGTTGTGCAATTAGTTTGTGAAGCTGAAGCACTCAGTAATTAGGCGTCCTGGAACATTCGCCTTCAAGATGCCACTATTCAAATAGAGCTTTCAAAGTTAAAACCGTAAAAGGGGAAAGAAATTTCTAGAGGAAAGTGTCACCAAATGTTTCTGCAACGTGACATAATGGGCATTCAAAATTCTTATGGACTGAAACTGCAAATTCGGTAAGAGTTGTTTGTGACATCTTTCTCTTTTTCTATGCTCTAAAGTAAGCTTTCATCCAAAGAAACGTTTTTGCTGTTAGAAATATGATATTTCGTATGTTCATCTTTATTAGCATTCCATTTTGACAATCATTTTGCACTCGTTCTTCCCCTGAGACTAAATTGGAAATGTTTAGATAACAATACTGAAAGAGTGTAGATTATTATTTTTTATAATATTTTTTAAAGGAGAAATGGCAAGCCATATAAATTGTTTATTTTAGCGCGGATCATTTATTGGTTGGCCCAGCAAAAAGTACAGTTTATGAAGCACTTCTTGAATGGTGTTAGACTGAATATAGGTGTGAAAGGTAAGCTTTCCACCCACCGTAAAGGTGATGTTACGAGAGACGATTCGCAACGGCGATTTTTAGTGCCAAACAGGTTCAAATATTGGAACAATGTTGCAGCCTTTCGCAACGATGTAGAAACAATGTTGTAACGCTGTGTTGAGCTAAAAGTCGTCGTTGCAAATCGTCTCATGTAACATCACCTTAATGGACATCACTCATGGTTTATAAATTCAACAGAACCCCCTGTTTACAAGTCTTACTGATCTAAACATTCACACGGGCCGCTCAGTGATATGAAGGGTACACTGGTGCTAGGAGGTGATTCAGTAAAGACATGTAAAAATGCAAATCTGAGTCAGTTTAATAAGTAAAGACGTGACTTTTTTACTGAATGACATAATTTTCTAGTTAGTTCGAATTTATATAAATATTTGTCATTGCGTGCACTTATTCAAACTTTTTGGCCACTTTTTTTCTGAACACATTTAATGAATGTTTAATGTCAGCAGTTTATCATCAGTTTTAGGCGAGTTTAATTAATTTTAGGATTAAGATCTCAATGGATCAACACTGACGTTATTACTTTGAAATGTTTATCGAGAAAGATCTCATTGGTATTCAACATCTCTCCTTTTAAAATGAAAGAATTGTCACGACACGTATTAGTGCACGACATATAACACATGTAACAAACATATACACCCGCTCCATTATTTTGTTCAAAATGTTACTAAAACGGGAAAGATAGAGGGTAGTGGGGGAACGAGAACGGGGAACGGAGAACGGGGAACGGAGAACGGAGGGAACGAGCACGGGGAACGGGGAAGGGGAAACGGGGGAACGAGCGCGGGAAAGAGGAAAATAAAAAATGAGAAGAAAACAGAGAATTGGAGACGAAGTTACTGGTAGGGAGGGGGGTTCAAGCTAGGATTTTTCCTCATTTTTCATTTTCCCTTCTCAAACTCATTAATAATTCATTAAGAAAATTCAGAGGAAATTAATGTTTAATGAGTGTTTGGAAATCGGATGAAACACTGCTTAGTATTTGCATCCTTAATTTCTCCTTCAAAAATGATTTTGTTTGAGAAGAAATATCAAACATTCGACACAGTGTTTCATCACCAGATGAAACACCTCGAAGTTCGTCAAAAATACTCCGCTGCGCGTCGTATTTTCAACTCTCTTCTCGGTGTTTCATCTGGTGATGAAACACTGCATCTCATGTTTGATATATTACGTACCCCATGCGACAAAATTTTATCCAAGGCCTAGGTCCATGTGCTACGCCTTCATAAATTAAGACAAATTCTCCACAAAACCAAAAACTACAACAACTAACTAAAGTTCAACTTAAAGTTGAAAGGATGCTCTATAAGACAAATGTAAGATAAATGAACCAAAATGAATTTTGAAGCAAAATGCATGTATAATATAGTACGAATAAGAGGAAAGTCATGCAAGTCAGCAGTTTACACGAAGGTTACTCCGATTGGTTCTAATCTATTTTAAGAATGATGAGAATCAAATTCGAAATATTTATACGGCAGTGACAACCTGCCATGTTTAACCAGACTGGAAACTAATATTTACAATATAAAGACCATTATTTAAATGATATGATGATGAAATAAACGAGGCAGTGCTTTTCAAGAGAAGGGCTCGTTCCGGAATTCAGTAATTTGAAACTCCAGAATTTTGACCATATTTTAGGCTCGTACTTCTGAATTTGACTGATCATTTTTCATGTGGAAGTCAACGTTGCAAATAAATCGAAGCAATAAAATAAAAATTTGCCTCACATTAAAAGCCTTAATATCCTTTGGAGCAGCTGTAGCTGAAATAATTATATAAATAATTAATATAAAAAAGGTAAATGGAGGGGCTAACAAGGTGCAAATTTACTTTGGAAATTCGTTTTCCCTTCTCGTAGAAGAAAATGTCAAGTCCGGCGAAAACATAGACAAAGTTGTCAGTGATATTTGCACTATGAGAAGTTTTTTCTCAACATATTTCGCTTTCCTCCAGGGCGAAATGAAATTAAGGAACAAAATTTAAACCTAAAATAATGTAAAATCCACTGACAGAGACCCACAATTTTTCACTAAAACTAGTTAACCTACCCCAAACAAGTTATATTTTTGCATTCCTCTCAGTTTTGAAGGCAGGCCGGCCTGCCATAAATTGAAATCGGAACACTTGAAATCTGCGTTATCTTCTGCTCTGCTGGTTTTTACTAGTTTCAGATACAATGCAATGTCCCCAAGCATACCTGCAAGTAACCTTGTTCACTAATTGTTAACTACTGAATATTCTATACGGATTTTGAAGGAAAATTAACGACCGATCGGGAATTTCGTTCTCATATTTTTTATCTGACGGCATATTTATTCTGTTTATGTTTTCCAGCTGCTCAGTAAGCCGTCTTTCCGAAAATGCCCAGCCATCTTGCCTAGAAGTTCCTCTAAACATTTTCAGAAAGCGAAATTTTGTTTAATGATAATGTTAGGGCGAGTGCGTTAAATAACACCATGACACCAAACCTGTCCCTTTTCTCGCGGTTATATAATTCAACCATTATCTTGCTCAAGGGTGAAAACTGAAACCTTGTTTACTAAGAATGTAAACATTTTATCGTGTAGTCAAACTTTTTCTAACTACCCCTTCTTGAGTTCCTTACGAGCTCTTTCAATACCAAAGACTCATGCGTGTACTGTGAATCAAAATCCCCTTTTGGTGATAAGTTTTATAGAGTGCTGATTGTCATAGGCTGAGAATTCACATGCTGCAACCAGAAAGCTAGATAATAAGGAAGCAAGGTTTAATCAACGGACAGTAAACAAATCTAGCGATGGTAAAATGTGGGCTTGTTTTTAATTATGGCGGTGGATCCACTTTTTCCCTTTGCTATTCTTCCCTTTATATAGATTCCCGCTGAATTAAAATTCGGTTTACCACAAAAACGAAGAGTGAAATTCTTTAGGACTTTCGGCTGACGATCATGTCCGTTTGAAAAAAGTTTCACGTTATTTTCGTCCTATGCAAAATACACAACACAGGCCGAGAACACTCAGTACAAAAACTACAAACATATTATTGTACTTACCTGTGATAAAGTCAGTGATGGCCAAACTTAAAACTAGCGTGTTGTACGGCGTTTTTAGCATGGACCGATTCTTTAAAATAACTACCAACAACAAAGCGTTGTTTAAAATGGCAAATGTTCCAATGACACCGAATGCAACTCTCAGGCCAGTAGGCATTTTGACGGAAAAAAAAAAGAATCCTACATATTATTTCATGGACACTCGACTGACATTCTTCAGTCAAACACAGGCTTTTATAGCGACTCAGTATGCTGTAACTACGTGGGAATAATACGCGACATCTGTCACCAGGATGTCACAGTCAGTCAAATTTCATTAAAGGGGCTATGTCACCCCACACGCATGCGCGAGCCAATGAAAACAAACTTGAAAAAGTTGGCCCGTCTTTTTCAAGTTCTGTCGGAGATTTTGGAAGGCTGTTTTTATCTGTCTAAATCTCAGCCATCGTTCGATAGTTAGCGAAGTTTTGTATTAAGAATCGTTCTATGGTGATTACAGAATAATTTTTTGGCGTCATTTTGACATTGTTTACCTGTGGAATATTTTTACGTGGATTTACTGTGTCCTCTTATCAGCGGCCGTTGTAATGGCAGAGTTAATGACGGCTACTCCACAATGACTGATGGAATCTTCCCTATAGTTCACAGAACCTTTCTATTGAGTTATTTTAGAGGTTGCTGGCTCTTCGATTTTTCTTGTGCTCAAAGTATGTGGACATATAATGAAGCGGCTATCGAGTTGGCGGCGGCCGTTTTTGGTAAACGATTACAAGAGCATACGGGCAAGAGTTTCGTGACCAAACTAAATTCCTGGCGAAGGAAACATTATAAAATTCGGCTAGATTCCTTCTTGTATTTATCTGGATTCACGGCAAAGATAAACACGACCGTTTGCTCGTCCAGATTGTTCTCAACGGACTTAGAGAGGCACCTTAGTATGAGTTAGATCCTGTAAATGCCATGTTTTTGAACTGTTTGTGTTCGAGCATATTTTTGGAAAATAGCAGAGTTTACTTTCTCTTTTTATCAACGGACTGCTTATAGTGGAGTAGTATACCAATGATGCTTGGTTCTGTTTTTCTCGACGTCGCAGTGATTCGGCACGATCGAACAATTTTGCACGATAATGTATGTTTCCCTAAGATCAAAACGAAGACTAAATCTTGATGTCTCTTGTTCTATCAGCATCTAAATTATAAAATCACTAGCGACAGACAAGTCTAATTGTTAATGATTTGAAACAGTCTTGGTCTTTATCTTCGGTCTAGCGTCTTCTGTAGCTCGTTTGTAAAATACAACTTCGATTTATTTTGTTCAATAAGACAATATGTTGTTGTTGAATTTTTGTTTGCGCACTATTTTATGAATGGCATGCGTTTTTACTCCAAAACCACAAGTAAAATTGTCGTCACAATTTTATTCTTGATCTAGCATAACCAGAGAAGAAACGTTCCGTAAATTCTATCGAAATATCCCTTATCTAAACCCATTTTGCTTGTTAACCTCTCTAAATTCGGAGCCTTGGACGTGACAGAGAACATGGAGAAAGTCGCGCGTTAAAAACAATAGAATTTTGACAGTTGGAAGTAATTTACATAACCTCAGAGCGCATGCTCTCCAGCTGACATAGCCCCTTTAATTTCGACCTCATCTTCGATTTTAAACCTGCTGTTTCATTTTCTATTCTGTTTACTTTTAATCCCATCCGGCTTTGCCTCCAGGGCATAAATTAAACGTTATTTTAAACACGACTCGCATTATCAGTAATAATAAATCCTTTTTCGCTCTGAGAAAGCTGTGTTGTAGGGGGCTTTTTGAGAAGTAAATGGTTGCAAAAAAAGATATCAGTCGCTAATCGCGCTAACTCCTTGAAATTATTTGCCTATTAATTATTTTTTCTAATTTTTGAGCTTTTAATTGTAAATTTCCTTCTTGAGTTTTTCTTCCTAATATATCCTACAGAATATATTGTTTAGTTAAGGTGGCTCCGTAATTAATACAAGAGCATTTAGCTGTGACAAATTTTCCGTCATAACTTTTTGGCTTTCAACGCGATGGCTGCGAAACTTTGCAAAGAACAACAGATATCATTCGGCAATAATAATAAATATTTCGATTTCATTGATGGTAAATATTTCTTGAGAAATTAGCGCTTAAAAGGACCCTACTGTTCAAAGAAAACCGCGTCTAGTAAAAAATTTTGCTGATATTTTTTACTGAAATTTCTGGAATCGGCTTTAATTGATATAATAAATATGTCAGAGGAATTTCAGAAAAATCGTTGGAGCAGAAGTCCGTAACTAAAAGTCGCTCAAAATTCAGCTGTGAAATTGTTTTGGAATTTCAAAAATAAATTACCATCAGGAAGAAGGAGCCACCAGTTTGAATTTTCGGGACAGGTAAATTCAACGTTTGCTAATTCTTAAAACAAGAGCCGATTGCCTATCGTTCTATTCTTTAAAAGGTACTTTTTAGTTTTAGAGGCACTATAAATTGCTCCAAACCTAGCTCTGAAGTAGAATGACTTGTTCTTCGACATTTTTAAAATATCCCTTGGCAGTTTTGGCTCAAACTCCTGCTGCATACATTTTGATGTATTGCAATGCATTTTCAACGACTTTTACTGCTGTTCGTTGCTTCCAACTCAGGAAAAAAGTATTGAGATTGGACGCTACCTCGCATCAGAGCTCAGATAGAACTGTCCAGCACCTTTGTTTATGACTACAAAATGAGCACGGGCGGCGGTTCTGCGAGGAATTCGCACCTCACCCAGGGGGGACGAACGACCACGATGACCATGCCTGTGAACCGAATAACATCACAGTGCAAAATAAATTATCGCAAAAATACTGCCTGTGATTAAATTTACAACTCTGAAATTTTTGTCACTCCTTCCTTCAATGAATGGGTATTTTTTTCTTGATTATTATGTTTTGCTCTACAATACATGTTTACACAGATCGGTTCACAGATATGGGGATCATTGTCATTCGTCCCCCCTGGCTGAGGTGCG
>OZ038003.1:3975700-4176360 GCA_964035705.1 Porites rus | reverse complement strand
AGTAGAAACAAGAACTATTAGAAACTAGTGCCTTACTAGTAGTAACAAGTGCTCTTACTAGTAGAAACAAGAAGCTATTAGAAACTAGTGCCTTACTAGTAGTAACAAGTGCCTTACTAGTAGAAACAAGAAGCTATTAGAAACTAGTGCCTTACTAGTAGTAACAAGTGCCTTACTAGTAGAAACAAGAAGCTATTAGAAACTAGTGCCTTACTAGTAGTAACAAGTGCCTTACTAGTAGAAACAAGAAGCTATTAGAAACTAGTGCCTTACTAGTAGTAACAAGTGCCTTACTAGTAGAAACAAGAAGCTATTAGAAACTAGTGCCTTACTAGTAGTAACAAGTGCCTTACTAGTAGAAACAAGAAGCTATTAGAAACTAGTGCCTTACTAGTAGTAACAAGTGCCTTACTAGTAGAAACAAGAAGCTATTAGAAACTAGTGCCTTACTAGTAGTAACAAGTGCCTTACTAGTAGAAACAAGAAGCTATTAGAAACTAGTGCCTTACTAGTAGTAACAAGTGCCTTACTAGTAGAAACAAGAAGCTATTAGAAACTAGTGCCTTACTAGTAGTAACAAGTGCCTTACTAGTAGAAACAAGAAGCTATTAGAAACTAGTGCCTTACTAGTAGTAACAAGTGCCTTACTAGTAGAAACAAGAAGCTATTAGAAACTAGTGCCTTACTAGTAGTAACAAGTGCCTTACTAGTAGAAACAAGAAGCTATTAGAAACTAGTGCCTTACTAGTAGTAACAAGTGCCTTACTAGTAGAAACAAGAAGCTATTAGAAACTAGTGCCTTACTAGTAGTAACAAGTGCCTTACTAGTAGAAACAAGAAGCTATTAGAAACTAGTGCCTTACTAGTAGTAACAAGTGCCTTACTAGTAGAAACAAGAAGCTATTAGAAACTAGTGCCTTACTAGTAGTAACAAGTGCCTTACTAGTAGAAACAAGAAGCTATTAGAAACTAGTGCCTTACTAGTAGTAACAAGTGCCTTACTAGTAGAAACAAGAAGCTATTAGAAACTAGTGCCTTACTAGTAGTAACAAGTGCCTTACTAGTAGAAACAAGAAGCTATTAGAAACTAGTGCCTTACTAGTAGTAACAAGTGCCTTACTAGTAGAAACAAGAAGCTATTAGAAACTAGTGCCTTACTAGTAGTAACAAGTGCCTTACTAGTAGAAACAAGAAGCTATTAGAAACTAGTGCCTTACTAGTAGTAACAAGTGCCTTACTAGTAGAAACAAGAAGCTATTAGAAACTAGTGCCTTACTAGTAGTAACAAGTGCCTTACTAGTAGAAACAAGAAGCTATTAGAAACTAGTGCCTTACTAGTAGTAACAAGTGCCTTACTAGTAGAAACAAGAAGCTATTAGAAACTAGTGCCTTACTAGTAGTAACAAGTGCCTTACTAGTAGAAACAAGAAGCTATTAGAAACAAGAAGCTATTAGAAACTAGTGCCTTACTAGTAGTAACAAGTGCCTTACTAGTAGAAACAAGAAGCTATTAGAAACTAGTGCCTTACTAGTAGTAACAAGTGCCTTACTAGTAGAAACAAGAAGCTATTAGAAACTAGTGCCTTACTAGTAGTAACAAGTGCCTTACTAGTAGAAACAAGAAGCTATTAGAAACTAGTGCCTTACTAGTAGTAACAAGTGCCTTACTAGTAGAAACAAGAAGCTATTAGAAACTAGTGCCTTACTAGTAGTAACAAGTGCCTTACTAGTAGAAACAAGAAGCTATTAGAAACTAGTGCCTTACTAGTAGTAACAAGTGCCTTACTAGTAGAAACAAGAAGCTATTAGAAACTAGTGCCTTACTAGTAGTAACAAGTGCCTTACTAGTAGAAACAAGAAGCTATTAGAAACTAGTGCCTTACTAGTAGTAACAAGTGCCTTACTAGTAGAAACAAGAAGCTATTAGAAACTAGTGCCTTACTAGTAGTAACAAGTGCCTTACTAGTAGAAACAAGAAGCTATTAGAAACTAGTGCCTTACTAGTAGTAACAAGTGCCTTACTAGTAGAAACAAGAAGCTATTAGAAACTAGTGCCTTACTAGTAGTAACAAGTGCCTTACTAGTAGAAACAAGAAGCCTATTAGAAACTAGTGCCTTACTAGTAGTAACAAGTGCCTTACTAGTAGAAACAAGAAGCTATTAGAAACTAGTGCCTTACTAGTAGTAACAAGTGCCTTACTAGTAGAAACAAGAAGCTATTAGAAACTAGTGCCTTACTAGTAGTAACAAGTGCCTTACTAGTAGAAACAAGAAGCTATTAGAAACTAGTGCCTTACTAGTAGTAACAAGTGCCTTACTAGTAGAAACAAGAAGCTATTAGAAACTAGTGCCTTACTAGTAGTAACAAGTGCCTTACTAGTAGAAACAAGAAGCTATTAGAAACTAGTGCCTTACTAGTAGTAACAAGTGCCTTACTAGTAGAAACAAGAAGCTATTAGAAACTAGTGCCTTACTAGTAGTAACAAGTGCCTTACTAGTAGAAACAAGAAGCTAGTAGTAACAAGTGCCACGCTAGTAGTAACAGGTGCCTTACTAGTAGTAACAAGAAGCTAGTAGTAACAAGTGCCCACGCTAGTAGTAACAGGTGCCTTACTAGTAGTAACAAGAAGCTAGTAGTAACAAGTGCCACGCTAGTAGTAACAGGTGCCTTACTAGTAGTAACAAGAAGCTAGTAGTAACAAGTGCCACGCTAGTAGTAACAGGTGCCTTACTAGTAGCAACAAGAAGCTAGTAGTAACAAGTGCCACGCTAGTAGTAACAGGTGCCTTACTAGTAGTAACAAGAAGCTAGTAGTAACAAGTGCCACGCTAGTAGTAACAGGTGCCTTACTAGTAGTAACAAGAAGCTAGTAGTAACAAGTGCCACGCTAGTAGTAACAGGTGCCTTACTAGTAGTAACAAGAAGCTAGTAGTAACAAGTGCCACGCTAGTAGTAACAGGTGCCTTACTAGTAGTAACAAGAAGCTAGTAGTAACAAGTGCCACGCTAGTAGTAACAATATTTAAAAATGTCGAAGAACAAGTCATTCTACTTCAGAGCTAGGTTTGGAGCAATTTATAGTGCCTCTAAAACTAAAAAGTACCTTTTAAAGAACAGTACGATAGGCAATCGGCTCTTGTTTTAAGAATAAGCAAACGTTGAATTTACTTGTCCCGAAAATTCAAACTGGTGGCTCCTTCTTCCTGATGGCAATTTATTTTTGAAATTCCAAAACAATTTCACAGCTGAATTTTGAGCGACTTTTAGTTACGGACTTCTGCTCCAACGATTTTTCTGAAATTCCTCTGACATATTTATTATATCAATTAAAGCCGATTCCAGAAATTTCAGTAAAAAATATCAGCAAAATTTTTTACTAGACGCGGTTTTCTTTGAACAGTAGGGTCCTTTTAAGCGCTAATTTCTCAAGAAATATTTACCATCAATGAAATCGAAATATTTATTATTATTGCCGAATGATATCTGTTGTTCTTTGCGAAGTTTCGCAGCCATCGCGTTAAAAACCAAAAAGTTATGAGGGAAAATTTGTCACAGCTTAATGCTCTTGCATTAATTACGGAGCCACCTTAAATGATACCTAAAGACCAATCAAGTAAACTATCTGCAATGCAGCAACTAATGCTTTTCATAAGCTTAATTTGAGATCCGAACTTTAATTAGAGTGATATTTTTCGTTCGATGTTCCAAGTGAAAAGAAAAACTGTAACTTAACTTACAATAAGAACCGAGAAAGCGAGACTGATAAGATGTTTAAAACTTATACAGGTGTCGCCTTCATAAAAAAAAAAGAGAAACGATTTCACGGGCCTATTTGTATTTGAGCAAGCAAATTTAAAAGCGTATTAAAAAGATTTAGCAAACGAAAACGTGAAGATTAACTTTGATGAGCTTTTTTGTGGATATTTGAAAATTTGCAGCTGCCGCAGCATTAAGAAGAGGAGAACTGATATCAAGCTTAAGCTTAGGTCCGTATAATACTTGGTATGCCGACCGGAAAATGACCAATCGCACAACGAGGTATGCATTAATGACCATATTATTATAATTGCTGCTGCAGCCCTTTTTTACAAACGACCTATACATTGATTCACCTTTGTTAAGCCCCCCTACCCCCCCCCCCCCCAAAAAAAAAAACAGTTAAATGGCAATACAAAACTGTATGGATTTGAGCAATATGACTAAAATGAACAAAGAGGTCAAATCGACCAAAACAAACAAAAGGGCAAAAAAGTAATAAGGGAAAAAAGGAGATCAAAATGATCAAAATGCATATGAACAACGTGGCCAAAGTGATCAAAATGAACAAAGGGTCCAAAATGTTCAAATGAACTAATAGGGTTAAAAAAGAAAACAGTGACCAAAATGATCCAACTGAACAAAGGGACAAATAAGAAAAAAAAATGAAAAAAAAAATGACCAAAATGAACAATGTGGCCAAAATGAACAAAGGGCCCAAAATTATCAAATTGAACAAAAGGTGCCAAAATATCCAAAATGAACAGAGTGCCCAAAATGAGCAAATTGGACAAAGGGTCCAAAATGTTCAAAATGAACCAAGAGGGTTAAAAAAGAAAAAATTATATTGAAGAAAGTGACCAAAATGAACCAACTAAATAAAGGGACAAATAAGGAAAAAAATGAAAACAATGACCAAACTGAACAACGTGGCCAAAATGAACGAAGGGCCCAAAATAATCAAATTAAACAAAAGGTGCCAAAATAACCAAAATGAACATAGTGCCCAAAATGAACAAATTGGACAAAGGGGCCAATACAACCAAAAGGAACAAAGTGCATGGCCCAAATGTGCAAATTGAACAAAAGGGCCAAAGTTATCAAATCGAACAAAAGGTGCCAAAATAACCAAAATGAACAAATTGGACAAAGGGGCCAATATAACCAAAAGGAACAAAGTGCATGGCCCAAATGAGCAAATTGAAGAAAGGGGCCAAAATTATCAAATCAAACAAAAGGTGCCAAAATAACCAAAATGAACATAGTGCCCAAAATGAGTAAATTGGACAAAGGGGCCAATATAACCAAAAGGAACAAAGTGCATGGCCCAAGTGAGCAAATTGAACAAAAGGGGCCAAAATTATCAAATCGAACAAAGGGTGCCAAAATGAACAAATTGGACAAAGGGGCCAATATAACCAAAAGGAACAAAGTGCATGGCCCAAATGACAAATTGAAGAAAGGGGCAAAATTATGAAATCGAACAAAAGGTGCCAAAATAACCAAAATGAACATAGTGCCCAAAATGAGTAAATTTGACAAAGGGGCCAATATGATGCTCGCATCTCTTTGAACCGTCCCCAATGCCTGAACAGTCTAGGTTAAGGGGGCAGTCGTAATTCAACAAAAATAAGCACCAAGTAATTTTAGTCTGAGACTTTGATAAACAATTACGAGGTTTTTAGCATAAATTTGTTACTGTTGCAGTTTAGAAGTTAAAAAACGTTTTCTGTTTATAAATTTAAAAAATGCTTACTTTAGTCGTTACTTAGCTTCTAAAAAACAGGTGTCCGTGACGTTCTTTTCCTGATCATGAGAGCCTGCCTAATTCGGGAACGGCTATGACACGCCCCACTTGTGTCCGTATCACCAGGGACGTTTCTGATTTTCACGTTTCGTCCACACACGTAAATGGCGTTTTCAAAAACGGTCCTCTGAATGAGTTTTTTGACAAACCCGGCTGATCATTGGAGGAACGGCGGTCTTCGAATACAATGACGTCATACATCATAAGCGCATGCCCTTTAAGAGATGCTTTCATGTTTCCACTTTTTTTACGGTTTAATGATAACAGAGGCACATTGATTGGGGCCACCATACCATTGGAAAACTAAGGGAGAAGGGATAGGAAAGGGGGAGGGGGAGGGTGCTTTTAGGGTTCCATTTTGACCTGTCAATCTCCTTTCTGGAATCATTTTTTGACTCGTCATCTGTCGGTAAGTTTCAACGTCAAAATCGTTCCCACGTACTGCAAACTAACGTCTGCTTTGCAGGCTCCATATGTGTAAGCGAGTGTTTACCTGCAGGGGCACAGCCAGCCATTTGCTCCTTTTATAAAGTTCGTCGCATGTGAAGATGGACGTTTGTCCCGGAGACGATCTTCAGAGGTTTTTCTGTGTAAAGCAGACGGATGGAACATGTTGGACGATCCAAACTCATTCAAACGAACTTAACTGAGACAGACGTTGAACGTTTCATAAACTTAGCTCACGAAGTTTGGTTCATCAGGGGTACTCAACGACAATTTTCGGAAAATATCTGTTCGGAAGACGATTTGAGATCTAGAATTTTCGGAACATTTTTTCCAAAATTTCTTGCTTGGCTGCCTCTCCTAGCATTTTCGAACATCTAAAAAATGGTATAATTGCCCATTTTTAACGGATTTTTACCTCAAAAAGGTCACCTACAATTTTCGGGAGCCTTTTTTCTGGCTGAAATTTTCGAAAAGGTAAGTTTTGATCCCTATAATTTTCGAATCACTAGTCTCATTCTTCTTACCATTTACAGCGCCATAGACTTTCAGCTAGGAAGTCCGAACAGATAAAAAATTTTTAGGGGATAAAAATACGCCTATATCTACCGTTTTAATACTAAAATACGTTTAACAACGCTGTGTTTAAGTGGTTTTGAACTATATTCTCGTTGGGTGCCCCTGGTTCATTTCAAGAAATGCGTTTGGCGCAGGCCTAACACGTTCTATCCTTCCTCTCCAGACGGACATGACGGCTAAAGATCGTCTCCTGGACAAACGTTGATTTTCACATGCCACGAACTAAACTAATATATTAAAATTGCGTATGATAATGTATATTTTTTAGCCTAGTTCGAGGGAAAATTTATTGCTCCACAATAATTAATTTTTGATCTGATTCAGTTTTTTTGATCGGATCGAGGCGTCCTTAGCTCGACGTTTGATGCAACAGACGATCTTAAAGGAGCTGTGTCACGAAATTCAGCCAAATTAGAAAATTACAAAATGCCCGTTAAATTAAGAGAAACATAAAAATAACCGCTTAAAACTTTAAAGGAAGGTAACTATAATATAACAGAAACAACAGATGCCACGGATGGGCAAAACTGAAGAAGAATGGAACGGATTGAAATTAGGGTTTTTGAAAACTGTTCAGTCTAACAGTTTTTCAAAGTTGGTCCCTGCTTTTTGCAACTTCAAAAATAATGCTCAGGGGACAAATTTGTTTGTCTCGGATCTCTGATTTTGTCATTTACGTGTAATTTCTTTGCTTACTTTAAGTTCCATAGCGATTGAGGGCGAGTAATTAGCAAATTAAACAAAATGAACTGGACTGCCGTGACACAGCCCCTTTAACTGAATTTAGGCTGTTTAGGCCGACCCAAATTAGAGTGTGGTTCGTTTCATTTTCGACGTTTGGCCGGGGCCTGACTTAACTCAATTTATCTACACCTTGTAACGTAAAATGGCTAGCTAGTGACAAAAATTTGGCTTTTTTCCCTCAGTAATTCACATTGTCATTCAAATTAATTCAGTATTAAGCAACCTGATTGGCTGGCTGATTTAAAATCTGCAAAGAAAGCAAATGCACCTGAGACAGATGAGGTGTCAAGTTTTTCCTGCATTTAAACAGATATGTAAAATATATACGTTTACGTGTTGAAAACTTTAAGGCTGCAAAACATGAAAGTCACTACTATTTTTCTTATTTTTTTTTGCCTTCCCTGCGTGGTAACCAGCACCGAAGATGATTTTCAAGGTACAGTAAAGCAAAGAACCATACATTTCTTTATGAAATTTAGAAAATTTTTTGAACGTCATTTAGGCAGGTTAAATTGTCGTGTTCGTATTCTATTGATAGTTAATTTCACTCGGAATCATTCTTGGAGTCATAGGCAAAAGCAGAAAAATTCAGAATTCGCTGCTGAAGGAAATTAAATATTATTAATACCTTCTTCTTTTTCGAATTTTACGCGGAGAATGCACAACGAATATCATTTGCCTTGTACATGTAGGTTTAAGTGAATCGTATCCGTCATTTCTCCTTAAAAACAAATTCTGTCATCCACGTCTTTCTTTTGAATGAAATAGGAATATTTTAGCTGTATAGAATCAGTTACAAAATTTTAGGTCTCGTAGGCTCAGGCCTAGGTAAAACGTCAAACTATTCATGAGACGAACCAAATTTGGTGAGTTAAGTTCATGAAAAGTTCGACGTCTGGCTCTGTTAAGTTCGTCTTAAAATGAGTGCGGACCGTCCAACACCGTTCTAGCCGTCTTCTTCAGACGGATAGAACGTCTGAAAATCGACTCCGGGACAAACGTCGGTCTTCACATGCGACGAACTATAAACTTATAAGTTAAAATTTGTATGATAATGTGTAATAAGCCTCATTATAAAAGACAAAATTTAGCAAAATTGCTTTTTAATAGGATTCGGTTGGTTGGTTTGACGCGTCCTAAATTCGACGTCTGACCCAACAGACGATCTTAACTTATTTTAGGTCGACCCAAATTAGAGTTTGGTTCATCTTTTGAAAAGTTCGCAGTTTGGCCTAGGCCTCAGAGTTTTTTCATCGATAATGGTCATCTTCACGCCGATGGAGTTGGTTGACTGTGCGATCACTACCTTATTTGTCCTAAACGGATATGTCACGCCACTGAATAACAGGGTTAAGATTCATTGTCTCGATTCGTAAACTGGGTATACAATTTTACTATTTTACGTCTTGAACGACCGGAGACAAATGACTTATACCTGGTGATTGCTGTAGCAACGACAACCAGTTGTTTTGTACGTCAGTCAGAGGTTTTAGTGAGTTGTGCCCGTCAATTCTCCTCTCTGGCTTAAAAAGTCACATTCTGCCACCAACGTCTTTCTTGAAAAGAACATTGTATGCAAGAACATTGTATTCTTCCGCTGCTATTAGGGAGCTTAAGCAACAGCGTTTTTGAGCGACACACGTTAACCGGAAGAGGACTTTTTTTTCATTCTTGGGCATTGTTTTTGCCAAAATGTTTAGGCAAAATGTCTGTACAAGAGGAAAGAAACACAGCAAAACAAATGTGGTGGTTTCAAGGTATATTAAACGATAAAAGGCCTTGCTTTCGGTTGAAGTGCGTCGCTCAAAAACGCCTTTACTTAACCCTTTAAGCCCTAAGAGTGATGAGCATCAAATTTCTCCTTGTAATATCAATGCTTTGTACAACAGAGAGGTCATGAGAATTACGGACATGATCACGCAAGATGAATTTGCTTGATATTTTATCAACTTCTCCCCACGACTTCTATAGGAAATGAATAGGGGCAACAAATGAGACTTCAAGTTTTGATCTAAGGGTTTAAAGGGTTAAGCTCCTTATTGATAGTGAAATTCAAAATACACACCTTACAGATGAATATTATTGCAAATCAGAACGTACTTTTGTTTTTTCTCTAGTTGAATGTTCTATACTGTCAAACGCCATGTTCAAACACGCAACAAATTTTCATGATAACGGGCCTTTTTCTTCTCCTAGCTTTAGAAGTAACAGTCAGCACTGTAATCAGTTAATAAAACCTTGCAGGTTGTTACTGAACGGTTTATATTTTAATTCCCTCGGTTTTTCGAACTTAAGGTGACTTCAGTAGAATTGCCTTGAAGTATATGTACGTGTCAAACTGACACGTACATAAGGAAGACATATATACTTGGTATTATAAATTGTAGTTTTACGTTCAGGGGTCCAAGGAAAAGCCTTATACTATAATAATGTCCATAGTATTCATCAATCTGATTGCTACAAATCATTTATTCTTGTATTTTTACTAAATTAATTTTCTGTGAACGTGAATAGTTAAATGAAACTTATTAACAGTTATATCTGATATCATTTACATTTAGATTCTTTAGATTTCTAAACATTTATGGGTGCTAATACCTTTAAAGGAAGTAACGGGGACATTACTCATTAAAATTGTTGTAAATTTATCGTGTATTGTTTTTTAAATTTAAAAACTGGTCTGCGGATGATATTGTGAATTAATTCACTCGTTTGCTGATATTCTCTTAGCAGCGCAAGACCATGCACGTGAATTTTGTCGTATATTACTAATAATATATGATATCGATGTGATAATTTTCAATGTTCTGTAAGTCTCCCGGCTAACCCTCAGTTATCGAAATGATCGATTATCAGACTGGATTAATGGCATATGATTAGTGTCACTTTAGTAGGACAGTATTTAGGGGCAATAAATCGTGGCGGATAACATACCTGATAAATACGGATATTTGATTATTTATTGCACAGAGAGCACACGTGACGAAGGAATTCCTTTAACAGAAGAGGGAGAGGAAGAGGATGATGAACATCTGAATGAAATCGAAGTTAATCAAAGTAGGTTTAAACTTCAGGTACATCGCAGGAGCTCTGGTTAGAGCCCCCTGCTCTCCGGTTCCCTCTTCCCCCGCCAAGTTTTTTCGAAGATTCGAGATCTTCGTGTTTACAGTCTTCTTTTTTATCATGTAATATCACCCTGATTTAGAAGACTTAAGCACCTTCCTCGATATTCAGCGGTTATGAAAAAAAAGGACTTTGAATTCATGATTAGAGTTAGATTCTATCAATAGGGCGATGTGGTCGCCTTTCCTTTCAAGGTAAATCAATATAGCCGACTTGACGTGGCGTCAAATTGGCGGCTAACGGAAAACTCAGTAAATTTCATCATGTCATTATCTCACAGAGCTGCCAACATATATGGTCATCGCAAAAAGTTCAGGTAAAATTTTCTCATTTTTTGAAGACAGCGTTCCTGTTGTTGGATATGATGACCGAAAAGATCAAAATTGATACAGAATTATTTATTTGCAGCTGAAGAATAACATGGTACATGAATCAGTAAAGAATCAAACCAGTATTATCAAGTGAACATACATTTGTAAAAGACCAGAAAACATTGATGTTAAGTTAAGACCACGACAAAACAGATATGAATTAGATCTTAATGTTTTGTGATTTTTTAAAGGGAATGGAGTTGATGCATTTGAAGGAGACATAATGATGACGGCAGAGCAGTACGAAGAACTGAAAAAAGAATTTGAACCAACAGGGCAAACATTGCCTCAACATTAAAACGGAGTTGGGTCTAAACGTACATTTAGTAATGCGCCAGTTAGGTGCGCAATTTTAACAACAAAATCATTGCAAAGGTGTTGCCTTTAAAAGATCTTCAAGGGCACTTGTTAAAAATAGGCTGATATGTAACCAATAACATCTAAATTTGTTCACACTGTGTTTTAATTGTTTTGTTTGTTGGGTTACAAGGGGTTACAGAGGGCTACGGGGTTTCAGGTGGTAACAAGAAATTACAGGGGATTACAAGGGGTTCCAGGGGGGTTACAAGAGGTTACAGGAGGTTATAAGGGGTTACAAGAGATTTTACGGGGTTAAATAGGGGTAATAAGGGGTTACAAGTTCCAGTCACTAAACCAACCGTTAAAACTAACTACTGTGACAAGACATCCTTAGCACATGTCTGTATCTCATACAACAAGTATAGTTGTATCATTACTTAAACACTTTTTGTTCATTGGCGCATTAGCAGTTCAAGTATGCGTCGTTCTTGTTACATGGAGCGCGGGACGTGCAAAAAGTTTGTTGATCTGGTCATTTGTTGCGCTGCCAACGTCACTGCCAGTAAGCTCCAGATTCGTGACCCTGTCCCTGTGCCATGGACATAGCAGAAGCTTGAATTGCTTTCGATAAGATCTGTTGCTAGTGCAGTATATTATGGGGTTGATGCAAGAGTTGAACATACAAAGTACCACAGTAAAGTGATGCATGGGTGTGTCCAACTGAGTTATGTCATATTTAAACAACAAATAATACAGCTGGTTAGGAAACCAGCATACTCCAAGCACCAACGTAGTTAACATACACATGCGTAGTAAACGCAATCCAGCCCTACCTCTGTTTGACTGGAAGAGAGCTGGTGATAGCTTGACACGGTTGTTGAGGCTTATCATGGTAACTGAAGCGGTAAGAAGAGGGAGAAAGAACTTGCCCAAGAATTCTAAAACTGCAACGACTTTTCTTGTTGCTCCCGTCGTGAGAACAATCCACATACACTTTTTGTTCCCATCAACATCAGTCGCAGCTTTCATTTCAAAGAGATGGGGTGTATTTAGCAGAACGGAAATCGCCCAAATGAACATAACACAGATGTTGACGCGAAGCCTCGTCAGCGCTGTTTTGTATTTGGTCGGTCGAGCTACAGCGAGCCATCTGTCAATAGCCATTGACGTCACTGTATACACGGACACAATACCCAAAGTGAAAACTAGGTACTGGGAATATATCATTCGACAGAATAACTGACCCAGACCACCTGGATGAACTGGTATCGAGTCTGCACCAAACACGTACACGGGAGTAATAAGAATACCAATTCCTTTAAATTAAAGAAGAAAACAAAATACAAAATGATTTTGTGCTGTAAAAATAAGACTGAATACAGATGGCTTTGCTTCATACTAAACATGTTTTTACAGTTTATTGTATCTTAATTGCATCGTATTTTACTTCCCGTGAAACAGAGTTCCTAAGTTTTGTAAGAGTTAACGGTAGCATCTTACTGATGGGAGCTCCGCTCTTAGGGAGCCGTAGGCGTAGTCTGGTCGCGTTTGCCCCGGGGTGAGATTTACATTTTTTTAAACCGTCAAAACAACAAATAATTCCAACTGATAAATGCGACGCCTGTGCGTTTGTTGCAAACGAATCTGGTTTTGGTTTACCGCATTTTATGTAAAACATGAATCGAATGTTTTCAAGCCAGTCAGAAAATTAAAGCGTCAAGCAGGAGAATTTTCAGACTTCATGAAACAACTGCTGTGCCAATGTTTTGAACAGCTTCGAGACATTTTCCCTGGAGGATTGCATTCTTTTGATGTATAATTTTAGACTTAAAGCTTCTTTGTTTCCAAAACGCGGAGCGAAAACAAACACAACTATCAAGGGTTGTGCAATTAGTTTGTGAAACTGAAGCACTCAGTAATTAGGCGTCCTGGAACATTCGCCTTCAAGATGCCACTATTCAAATAGAGCTTTCAAAGTTAAAACCGTAAAAGAGGAAAGAAATTTCTAGAGGAAAGTGTCACCAAATGTTTCTGCAACGTGACATAATGGACATTCAAAATTCTTATGGACTGAAAGTGCAAATTCGGTAAGAGTTGTTTGTGACATCGTTTCTCTTTTTCTATGCTCTAAAGTAAGCTTTCATCCAAAGAAACGTTTTTGCTGTTAGAAATATGATATTTCGTATGTTCATCTTTATTAGCATTCCATTTTGACAATCATTTTGCACTCGTTCTTCCCCTGAGACTAAATTGGAAATGTTTAGATAACAATACTGAAAGAGTGTAGATTATTATTTTTTATAATATGTTTTAAAGGAGAAATGGCAAGCCATATAAATTGTTTATTTTAGCGCGGATCATTTATTGGTTGGCCCAGCAAAAAGTACAGTTTATGAAGCACTTCTTGAATGGTGTTAGACTGAATATAGGTGTGAAAGGTAAGCTTTCCACCCACCGTAAAGGTGATGTTACGAGAGACGATTCGCAACGGCGATTTTTAGTGCCAAACAGGGTTCAAATATTGGAACAATGTTGCAGCCTTTCGCAACGATGTAGAAACAATGTTGTAACGCTGTGTTGAGCTAAAAGTCGTCGTTGCAAATCGTCTCATGTAACATCACATTAATGGACATCACTCATGGTTTATAAATTCAACAGAACCCCCTGTTTACAAGTCTTACTGATCTAAACATTCACACGGGCCGCTCAGTGATATGAAGGGTACACTGGTGCTAGGAGGTGATTCAGTAAAGACCCCGGGGGGGGGGGTACTCCCTAATATGGGCTATATAGGTATGTGCGGCCCCAAAGGGTAGGGTTTTTCAGCCGTTTTGGTCATAAATTAGGTATCGATTTTTGCACTGTAGTCTTGAATGCACTTTTTTAGAAGAAGCTACTTCCTTATCATGTCCCCCTCCTTCATAAATAGGGTAGGGAAAATCGCAGATTTTGGTCATAAATAGGGTAAGGGTTTTGGGAAGCGGGCCGCACACCCCTACCCAATTTTTCTGCGAGTACCCCCCCCCCCCCCGGGGTAAAGACATGTAAAAATGCAAATCTGAGTCAGTTTAATAAGTAAAGACGTGACTTTTTTACTGAATGACATAATTTTCTATTTAGTTCGAATTTATATAAATATTTGTCATTGCGTGCACTTATTCAAACTTTTTGGCCACTTTTTTTCTGAACACATTTAATGAATGTTTAATGTCAGCAGTTTATCATCAGTTTTAGGCGAGTTTAATTAATTTTAGGATTAAGATCTCAATGGATCAACACTGACGTTATTACTTTGAAATGTTTATCGAGAAAGATCTCATTGGTATTCAACATCTCTCCTTTTAAAATGAAAGAATTGTCACGACACGTATTAGTGCACGACATATAACACATGTAACAAACATATACACCCGCTCCATTATTTTGTTCAAAATGTTACTAAAACGGGAAAGATAGAGGGTAGTGGGGGAACGAGAACGGGGAACGGAGAACGGAGGGAACGAGCACGGGGAACGGGGAACGGGGAACGGGAAACGGGGGAACGAGCGCGGGAAAGAGGAAAATAAAAAATGAGAAGAAAACAGAGAATTGGAGACGAAGTTACTGGTAGGGAGGGGGGTTCAAGCTAGGATTTTTCCTCATTTTTCATTTTCCCGTACCCCATGCGACAAAATTTTATCCAAGGCCTAGGTCCATGTGTTACGCCTTCATAAATTAAGACAAATTCTCCACAAAACCAAAAACTACAACAACTAACTAAAGTTCAACTTAAAGTTGAAAGGATGCTCTATAAGACAAATGTAAGATAAAATGAACCAAAATGAATTTTGAAGCCAAATGCATGTATAATATAGTACGAATAAGAGGAAAGTCATGCAAGTCAGCAGTTTACACGAAGGTTACTCCGATTGGTTCTAATCTATTTTAAGAATGATGAGAATCAAATTCGAAATATTTATACGGCAGTGACAACCTGCCATGTTTAACCAGACTGGAAACTAATATTGACAATATAAAGACCATTATTTAAATGTATGATGATGAAATAAACGAGGCAGTGCTTTTCAAGAGAAGGGCTCATTCCGGAATTCAGTAATTTGAAACTCCAGAATTTTGACCATATTTTAGGCTCGTACTTCTGAATTTGACTGATCATTTTTCATGTGGAAGTCAACGTTGCAAACAAATCGAAGCAATAAAATAAAAATTTGCCTCACATTAAAAGCCTTAATTTCCTTTGGAGCAGCTGTAGCTGAAATAATTATATAAATAATTAATATAAAAAAGGTAAATGGAGGGGCTGACAAGGTGCAAATTTACTTTGGCAATTCGTTTTCCCTTCTCGTAGAAGAAAATGTCAAGTCCGGTGAAAACATAGACAAAGTTGTCAGTGATATTTGCACTATGAGAAGTTTTTTCTCAACATATTTCGCTTTCCTCCAGGGCGAAATGAAATTAAGGAACAAAATTTAAACCTAAAATAATGTAAAATCCACTGAAAGAGACCCACAATTTTTCACTAAAACTAGTTAACCTACCCCAAACAAGTTATATTTTTGCATTCCTCTCAGTTTTGAAGGCAGGCCGGCCTGCCATAAATTGAAATCGGAACACTTGAAATCTGCGTTATCTTCTGCTCTGCTGGTTTTTACTAGTTTCAGATACAATGCAATGCCCCCAAGCATACATGCAAGTAACCTTGTTCACTAATTGTTAACTACTGAATATTCTACGGGTTTTGAAGGAAAATTAACGACCGATCGGGAATTTCGTTCTCATATTTTTTATCTGACGGCATATTTATTCTGTTTATTTTTTTCCAGCTGCTCAGTAAGCCGTCTTTCCGAAAATGCCCAGCCATCTTGCCTAGAAGTTCCTCTAAACATTTTCAGAAAGCGAAATTTTGTTTAATGATAATGTTAGGGCGAGTGCGTTAAATAACACCATGACACCAAACCTGTCCCTTTTCTCGCGGTTATATAATTCAACCATTATCTTGCTCAAGGGTGAAAACTGAAACCTTGTTTACAAAGAATGTAAACATTTTATCGTGCAGTCAAACTTTCTCTAACTACCCCTTCTTGAATTCCTTACGACCTCTTTTAATACCAAAGACTCATGCGTGTACTGTGAATCAAAATCCCCTTTTGGTGATAAGTTTTATAGAGTGCTGATTGTCATAGGCTGAGAATTCACATGCTGCAACCAGAAAGCTAGATAATGAGGAAGCGAGGTTTAATCAACGGACAGTAAACAAATCTAGCGATGGTAAAATGTGGGCTTGTTTTTAATTAAGGCGGTGGATCCACTTTTTTCCTTTGCTATTCTTCCCTTTATATAAATTCCTGCCGAATTAAAATTCGGTTTACCACAAAAACGAAGCGTGAAATTCTTTAGGACTTTCGGCTGACGATCATGTCCGTTCGAAAAAAGTTTCACGTTATTTTCGTCCTATTCAAAAATACACAACACAGGCCAAGAACACTCAATACAAAAACTACAAACATATTATTGTACTTACCTGTGATAAAGTCAGTGATGGCCAAACTTAAAACTAGCGTGTTGTACGGCGTTCTTAGCATGGACCGATTCTTTAAAATAACCACCAACAACAAAGCGTTGTTTAAAATGGCAAATGTTCCAATGAGACCGAATACAACTCTCAGGCCAGTAGGCATTTTGACGAAAAAAAAAAGAATCCTATATATTATTTCGTAGACACTCGACTGACATTCTTCAGTCAAAAAACAGGCTTTTATAGCGACTCAGTATGCTGTAACTACGTGGGAATAATACGCGACATCTGTCACCAGGATGTCACAGTCAGTCAAATTTCATTAATTTCGACCTCATCTTCGATTTTAAGCCTGCTGTTTTATTTTCCATTTTGTTTACTTTTAATCCCATCCGGCCTTGCCTCCAGGGCATAAATTAAACGTTATTTTAAACACGTCGCATTATCAGTAATATAAACCTTTTTCGCTCCGAGAAAGCTGTGTTGTAGGGGGCTTTTTGAGAAGCAAACGGTTGCAAAAAGATATCAGTCGCTAATCGCGCTAACTCCTTAAAATTATTTGCCTTTTAATTATTTTTTCTAATTTTTAAGGCTTTAATTGTAAATTTCCTTATTGAGTTTTTCTTCCTAATATATCCTACAGAATATATTGTTTAGTTAAATGATACCTAAAGACCAATCAAGTAAACTATCTGCAATGCAGCAACTAATGCTTCTCATAAGCTTAATTTGAGATCCGTACTTTAATTAGAGTGATATTTTTCCATCGATGTTCCGAGTGAAAAGAAAAACTGTAACTTAACTTACAATAAGAACCGAGAAAGCGAGACTGATAAGATGTTTAAAGCTTATACAGGTGTCGCCTTCATAAAAAAAAAAAAGAGAAACGATTTCACGGGCCTATTTGTATTTGAGCAAGCAAATTTAAAAGCGTATTAAAAAGGTTTAACAAACGAAAACGTGAAGATTAACTTTGATGAGCTTTTTTGTGGATATTTGAAAATTTGCAGCTGCCGCAGCATTAAGAAGAGGAGAACTGATATCAAGCTTAAGCTTAGGTCCGTATAATACTTGGTATGCCGACCGGAAAATGACCAATCGCACAGCGAGATATGCATTAACGACCATATTATTATAACTGCTGCTGCAGCCCTGTTTTACAAACGACCTATACATTGATTCACCTTTGTTAAGCCCCCCTGCCCCCCCCCCCAAAAAAAAACAGTTAAATGGCAATACAAAACTGATGGATTTGAGCAATATGACTAAAATGAACAAAGAGGTCAAATCGACCAAAACAAACAAAAGGGAAAAAAGGATTAAGGAAAAAAAGGAGATCAAAATGATCAAAATGCATATGAACAACGTGGCCAAAGTGATCAAAATGAATAAAGGGTCCAAAATGTTCAAAATGAACCAATAGGGTCAAAAAAGAAAAAAGTGACCAAAATGACCCAACTGAACAAAGGGACAAATACGAAAAAAAAAAATGAAAAAAATGACCAAAATGAACAATGTGGCCAAAATGAACAAAGGGCCCAAAATTATCAAATTGAACAAAAGGTGCCAAAATATCCAAAATGAACAGCGTGCCCAAAATGAGCAAATTGGACAAAGGGTCCAAAATGTTCAAAATGAACCAAGAGGATTAAAAAAGAAAAAAATGGAAAAAGTGACCAAATTGACCCAACTGAACAAAGGGACAAATAAGAAAAAAAAATGAAAACAATGACCAAACTGAACAACGTGGCCAAAATGAACGAAGGGCCCAAAATAATCAAATTAAACAAAAGGTGCCAAAATAACAAAAATGAACATAGTGCCCAAAATGAACAAATTGGACAAAGGGGCCAATATAACCAAAAGGAACAAAGTGCATGGCCCAAATGAGCAAATTGAACAAAAGGGGCCAAACTTATCAAATCGAACAAAGGGTGCCAAAATAACCAAAATGAACGAATTGGACAAAGGGGCCAATATAACCAAAAGGGACAAAGTGCATGGCCCAAATGAGCAAATTGAAGAAAGGGGCCAAAATTATCAAATCGAACAAAAGGTACCAAAATAACCAAAATGAACATAGTGCCCAAAATGAGTAAATTGGACAAAGGGGCCAATATAACCAGAAGGGACAAAGTGCATGGCCCAAATGAGCAAATTGAAAAAAAAGGGGCCAAAATGAACAATTGAACAAGACGATCAAAAGAAACAGAGAGTCCAAAATTATCAAAATGAACAAAGGGGCCAAACTGATGAAAATAAACAAACACGCCAAAATGACCGAAATAGCATAGGAGTGGGCTCAAAAATGACCAAAATGAAGAAAAGGGGATAAAATGACGAAAGTGAAAAAGGGTGGGCTTCGTTTTATGTACAACACACCTAAAAAAAGTATTTGGTGACGTTCTCGTTAGAAACCAAGCCTTTCCAGACAATAGAAACATGTATATAAAAAAATGCAAAATTGGCATTTTTCAAAAGGGGATACTTCATACATGATTTTTTCATCTTTTGTCTTTATCAAAAATAGATCAAGACTGAAGTGTATACTGATGTTCTCGACAGAAAAAAAGTCTTTAAAGACTGTAAAACCTTCTGTTTCTGAAAAACGAAACATTAGAACTTTCCAAAGGGGTTCAGATTTCTACTTCCCCTGTACCCCTTGTAACCTCCTGTCACACCCGTCACCCCTTCTAACCGACTGTAACCCCTTGTAACCCTTTGCAACCCCATGTAACCCCTGCTAACTCCTTGTAATATCCTGTAGTAGTTTGCAAACCCCTGTAAACCCTGTAACCCCTTGTTAAACCTTGTAACCCCCTGCAAAAACCTTTTTATAACCCCTTGTAACCCCCTGTAACCCTTTGTAACCCTATGTAACCCTCTGTAACCCCTTGGAGCCCCTTGTAACCCCATGTAACCCTCTGTAACCCCTTGTAACCCCTTGTAACCCACTGTAACCCCTTGTAACCCTTTTTAACCTCTTTTAACCCTATGTAACCCTCTGTAACTCGTTGGAGCCCCTTGTAACCCCCTGTAACCCTCTGTAACCCCTTGTAACCCTTTGTAACCCCTTGTAACCCCCTGTAACCTCTTGTAACCCCTTGTAACCCCCTGTAGCCCTATGTAACCCCTTGTAACCCCTTGTAACCCTCTGTAACCCCTTGTAACCCCCTGTAACCCCTTGTAACCTCCTGTAACCCATTGTAACCCCTTGTAACCCCCTGTAACTCTTTGTAACCCCTTGTAACCCTCTGATACCCCTTGTAACCCTCCGTAACCCCTTTTAACCCCTTGTAACCCCTCGTAACCCCCTGTAACCTTCTGTAACCCCTTGTAATCCCTTGTAACCCCCTGTAACCTTCTGTAACCCCTTGTAATCCCTTGTAACCCTCTCTAACGGAGCATGCTTATTAACTATATTCAAAAATATATCTTTCCATGCATTCCACGCACTATTCACTTTCATACCGCTTTTAATAACAGGCCATATGGCAGTTTTCAGATCTGTTAAGAAATTTTCCTCATTGAAATGTTTTAAATTCCTCGATTAAATAAACTTTGGTTGTCCCCTGGGTAAACCAATTTTTTTAACAGCATAAATTAAATTGTGGTCGCTAAAGGAAAGTGTGTATACTCCCGAATGAGAAATATTATCTTCCTTGTTCGTAATAAATACATCAATAAGATTTTGCGATTGGGCATTAACTCTTGTAGGTCCTTTGATTAATCCTGCCAACTGATAATCAACCATCAAGTCCAATAAATGGGTAGTGTGAACCTCTGGGGGATTTGAAAGAATATTACAGTTTAAATCTCCCAGTATGTAAATTTCTGAATACCTGGCACTGCCTCCTTCAAAAACATTTCGAATTTTTTAAAATAATCCAAAGGTGTGTTTGGTGGCCGGTACCAGGTAGCAATAAGAAATGGAGATGAATTTGGTTTCTGAATTTCTAAGGCAATTAATTCAAGATCATCATTTTCAAGTTGATATTGCCTAGAAAATGTTATTGTATTTCGCAGGTAAAAGAAAACTCCACCACTGTGTTTGTTTCTATCCCTGCCAACAATATTATAACCTTGTAGAGTATCCAGTCGATAACTATCAATCAATTTTGATTTATTAGTAGCCAAAAAAATCCAGGGGCTTATGTGCCATAACGACTTTTAATTAATCTATGTGTTTAGTAAGACTGTTTACGTTGAGCAAGGCAATTTTGAATCCTCTAATTTCAGAAGTAATCTTATCAAATGACATTAGTTTGGCAGAACAGTGATAATTAGGACGTCGTTTACTATCTACACAGGTCAAATTTCAATGTCCATTAATATACCCTAAAATTACACGCAAAGCGGTAAACACCTTTCCGATTTAAATGCAATCCACTTCTATTAAGAGAGTCCCCTTTGATGTTACTGTTAACTTGTAACCCCTTGTAACAATCTGTAACCCCTTGTAACCGTCTGTAACCCCTTGTAACCCTCTGTAACCCCTTAAAACCCCTTCTAAACCTTTGTGACCCCTTTTCAACCCCCCGTAACACCATATAACCCTTGTAACCCTCTGTAACCCCTTGTAAACCACTGTAACCCCTTGTAACCCCCTGTAACCCCTTGTAACGCTTTTAAACCCCCCGTAACACCATATAACCCTTGTAACCCTCTGTAACCCCTTGTAAACCACTGTAACCCCTTGTAACCCCCTGTAACCCCTTGTAACGCTTTTAAACCCCCCGTAACACCATATAACCCTTGTAACCCTCTGTAACCCCTTGTAAACCACTGTAACCCCTTGTAACCCCCTGTAACCCCTTGTAACGCTTTTAAACCCCCCGTAACACCATATAACCCTTGTAACCCTCTGTAACCCCTTGTAAACCACTGTACCCCTTGTAACCCCTTGTAACCCCCTGTAACCCTTTGTAACCCCCAGAAACCCCTTGTAACCCCTTGTAATCCCCTGTTAACCCCCGTAACCCCTTGTCAACCCCTGTCACCCATTGTAACCCCTTGTAACACCCTGTATTCCCATGTCATAGATCTTCAAAATAAATCGCGGAAAAGCTATTTTCGACGTTTTATATAGCAAACAAGCCTTTCTAAACAACGAAAACATCGGTATGAAAAAACCACAGAATTGGCATTTTTGCAAAGGAGTTAGTCCATGGTTTTGGTCAAAAATTTGAAATTTTGTAAACGTTTCGTTTTATACAAAATACACCCAGAAAAAGTTTTTGGTGACGTTCTCGTTTGAAAACAAGCCTTTCTAGACAATATAAACATGGATTTAAAAAAAAGGCAAAATTGGCATTTTTGCAAAGGGGGTAGTCCATGATTTTGGTCAAAAAGTTGAAGTTTTATCATCTTTTGTGTTTATCAAAAATAGATCGAGAAAAAGTGTTTGCTGACGTTCTAGATAAAAAAGAAGCCTTTAAAGACTATAAAAACAACCGTGTACGAAAAACGTAAAATTAGAATTTTTCCAAAGGGGTTAGTCCATCGTTTTGGTCAAAAATTTGAGATTTTTTCAACTTTGATTTTTATGCAAAATAGACCAAGAAAAAGTATCTGGGAACGTTCTAGCTAGAAAAAAGTTTCTATAATCCTCTGTAACCCCCTGTAACCCCTTGTCACCCCCTCTCATTCCTTGTAACCCCTTGTAACCCTTTGTAACGTTCCCAGATACTTTTTCTTGGTCTATGTTGCATAAAAATCAAAGTTGAAGAAATCTCAAATTTTTGACCAAAACGATGGACTACCCCTTTGGAAAAATTCTAATTTTACGTTTTTCGTACACGGTTGTTTTTATAGTCTTTAAAGGCTTCTTTTTTATCTAGAACGCCAGCAATCACTTTTTTTCGATCTATTTTTGATAAACACAAAAAGAAGAAAAAACTTCAACTTTTTGACCAAAATCATGGACTATCCCCTTTGCAAAAATGCCAATTTTGCCTTCTTTTCAAATCCATGTTAATATTGTCTAGAAAGGCTTGTTTTCTAGCGAAAACGTCACCAAATACTTTTTCTGGGTGTATTTTGCATAAAACGAAACGTTCACAAAATTTCAACTTTTTGACCAAAACCATGGACTAACCCCCTTGCAAAAATGCCAATTTTGTGGGTTTTTGAAACCGATGTTTTTGTTCAGAAAGGCTTGTTTGCTAGATCAACCGTCGAAAATCGTTTATTCTCGATTTATTTTCACGATTTATGACAGCGGAATACAGGGGGTTACAAGAGGTTACAGAGGGTTACAAGGGGTTACAAGGGGTTACAAAGGGTTACAAGGGGTTACAAGGGGTGACAGGGGGGAACAAGAGGTCACAGGGAGCTACAAAGGATTATAGAAACTTTTTTCTACCTAGAAAGTTCCCAGATAGTTTTTCTTGGTCTATTTTGCATAAAAATCAAAGTTGAAGAAACCTCAAATTTTTGACCAAAACGATGGACTAACCCCTTTGGAAAAATTCTAATTTTACGTTTTTCGTACACGGTTGTTTTTATAGTCTTTAAAGGCTTCTTTTTTATCTAGAACGTCAGCAAACAAAGGCTTGTTTGGTAGATCAAACGTCGAAAATCGTCTTTTCTTGATGTATTTTAACGATTTATGACAAGGGAATACATGGGGTTACAAGGGGTTACAGGGGGTTACAACGGGTTACAAGGGGTTACAAGGGGTTACAAAGGGTTACAAGGGGTTACAAGGGGTGACAGGGGCTGACAAGGGGTTACAGGGGGTTACATAGGATTATAGAAACTTTTTTTCTAGCTAGAACGTTCCCAGATATTTTTTCTTGGTCAGAAAAGAAGAAATCTCAAATTTTTTACCAAAACGATGGACTAACCCCTTTGGGAAAATTCTAATTTTGGTCAAAAAGTTGAAATTTTGTAAACGTTTCGTTTTATGCTAAATACACCCAGAAAAAGTACTTGGTGACGTTTTCGTTAGAAAACAAGCCTTTCTAGACAATATAAACATGGATTTGAAAAGGAGGCGAAATTGGCATTTTTGCAAGGGGATAGTCCATGATTTTGGTCAAAAATTTGAGATTTCTTCAACTTTGATTTTTATGCAAAAGCGACCAAGAAAAAGTATCTGGGAACGTTCTAGCTAGAAAAAAGTTTCTATAATCCATTGTAGCCCCCTTTAACCCCTTGTCACCCCCTCTCACCCCTTGTAACCCCTTGTAACCCTTTGTAACCCCTTGTAACCCCTTGTAACGCCCTGTAACTTCTTGTAACCCCCTGTATTCCCCTGTCATAAATCGTGAAAATAAATCGAGAAAAAACGATTTTCGACGTTTGATCTAGCAAACAAGCCTTTCTGAACAAAAAAAACATCGGTTTCAAAAACGCACGAAATTCGCATTTTTGCAACGGGGTTACTCCATGGTTTTGGTCAAAAAGTTGAAATTTTCTGAACGTTTCGTTTTAAGCAAAATACACCCAGAAAAAGTATTTGGTGACGTTTTCGTTAGAAAAGAAGCCTTTCTAGACAATATAAACATGCATTTGAAAAGAAGGCAAAATTGCCATTTTTGCAAAGGGGATAGTCCATGGTTTTGGTCAAAAAGTTGAAGTTTTTTCATCTTTTGTGTTTATCAAAAATAGATCGAGAAAAAGTGTTTGCTGACGTTCCAGATAAAAAAGAAGCCTTCAAAGACTATAAAAACAACGGTGTACGAAAAACTTAAAATTAGAATTTTTCCAAAGGGGTTAGTCCATCGTTTTGGTCAAAAATTTGAGATTTCTTCAACTTTGATTTTTATGCAAAATAGACCAAGAAAAAGTATCTGGGAACGTGCTAGCTAGAAAAAAGTTTCTATAATCCATTGTAGCCCCCTTTAACCCCTTGTCACCCCCTCTCACCCCTTGTAACCCCTTGTAACCCTTTGTAACCCCTTGTAACCCCTTGTAACGCCCTGTAACTTCTTGTAACCCCCTGTATTCCCCTGTCATAAATCGTGAAAATAAATCGAGAAAAAACGATTTTCGACGTTTGATCTGGCAAACAAGCCTTTCTGAACAAAAAAAACATCGGTTTCAAAACGCACGAAATTCGCATTTTTTCAACGGGGTTAGTCCATGGTTTTGGTCAAAAAGTTGAAATTTTGTGAACGTTTCGTTTTATGCAAAATACACCCAGAAAAAGTATTTGGTGACGTTTTCGTTAGAAAACAAGCCTTTCTAGACAATATAAACATGGACTTAAAAAGAAGGCAAAATTGGCATTTTTGCAAAGGGGATAGTCGATGATTTTGGTCAAAAAGTTGAAGTTTTTTCATCTTTTGTGTTTATCAAAAATAGATCGAGAAAAAGTGTTTGCTGACGTTCTAGATAAAAAAGAAGCCTTTAAAGACTATAAAAACAACCGTGTACGAAAAACGTAAAATTAGAATTTTTCCAAAGAGGTTAGTCCATCGTTTTGGTCAAAAATTTGAGATTTCTTCAACTTTGATATTTATGCAAAATAGTCCAAGAAAAAGTATCTGGGAACGTTCTAGCTAGAAAAAAGTTTCTATAATCCTTTGTAACCCCCTGTAACCCCTTGCCACCCCCTGTCACCCCTTGTAACCCCTTGTAACCCCTTGTAACCCTTTGTAACCCCTTGTAACCCCTTGTAACCCTTTGTAACCCCTTGTAACCCCTTGTAACCCCTTGTAACCCCATGTAACCTCTTGTAACCCCATGTATTCCGCTGTCATAAATCGTGAAAATAAATCGAGAATAAACGATTTTCGACGTTTGATCTAGCAAACAAGCCTTTCTGAACCAAAAAAAACATCGGTTTCAAAAACCCACAAAATTGGCATTTTTGCAAGCAGGTTAGTCCATGGTTTTGGTCAAAAAGTATAAATTTTGTGAACGTTTCGTTTTATGCAAAATACACCCAGAAAAAGTATTTGGTGACGTTTTCGTTAGAAAACAAGCCTTTCTAGACAATATAAACATGGATTTGAAAAGAAGGCAAAATTGGCATTTTTGCAAAGGGGGTAGTCCATGATTTTGGTCAAAAAGTTGAAGTTTTTTCATCTTTTGTGTTTATCAAAAATAGATCGCGAAAAAGTGTTTGCTGACGTTCTAGATAAAAAAGAAGCCTTTAAAAACTATAAAAACAACGGTGTACGAAAAACGTAAAATTAGAATTTTTCCAAAAAGGGTTAGTCCATCGTTTTGGTCAAAAATTTGAGATTTCTTCAACTTTGATTTTTATGCAAAATAGACCAAGAAAAAGTATCTGGGAACGTTCTAGCTTAGAAAAAAGTTTCTATAATTATTTGTAGCCCCTTGTAACCCTTTATCACCCCCTGTCACCCCTTGTAACCCTTTGTAACCCTTTGTAACCCCTTGTAACCCCTTGTAACCTCTTGTAACCCCCTGTATTCCGCTGTCATAAATCGTGAAAATAAATCGAGAATAAACGATTTTCGACGTTTGATCTAGCAAACAAGCCTTTCTGAACGACAAAAACATCGGTTTCAAAAACCCACAAAATTGGCATTTTTGCAAGGGGGTTACTCCATGGTTTTGGTCAAAAAGTTGAAATTTTGTGAACGTTTCGTTTTATGCAAAATACACCCAGAAAAAGTATTTGGTTACGTTTTCGTTAGAAAACAAGCCTCTCTAGACAATGTAAACATGGATTTAAAAAGAAAGCAAAATTGGCATTTTTGCAAAGGGGATAGTCCATGATTTTGGTCAAAAAGTTGATGTTTTTTCATCTTTTGTGTTTATCAAAAATAGATCAAGAAAAAGTGTTTGCTGACGTTCTAGATAAAAAAGAAGCCTTTAAAGACTATAAAAACAACCGTGTACGAAAAACGTAAAATTGGAATTTTTCCAAAAAGGGTTAGTCCATCGTTTTGGTCAAAAATTTGAGATTTCTTCAACTTTGATTTTTATGCAAAATAGACCAAGAAAAAGTATCTGGGAACGTTCTAGCTTAGAAAAAAGTTTCTATAATTATTTGTAGCCCCTTGTAACCCTTTATCACCCCCTGTCACCCCTTGTAACCCTTTGTAACTCCTTGTAACCCCTTGTAACCCCCTGTAACCTCTTGTAACCCCCTGTATTCCGCTGTCATAAATCGTGAAAATAAATCGAGAATAAACGATTTTCGACGTTTGATCTAGCAAACAAGCCTTTCTGAACGACAAAAACATCGGTTTCAAAAACCCACAAAATTGGCATTTTTGCAAGGGGGTTAGTCCATGGTTTTGGTCAAAAAGTTGAAATTTTGTGAACGTTTCGTTTTATGCAAAATACACCCAGAAAAAGTATTTGGTGACGTTTTCGTTAAAAAACAAGCCTTTCTAGACAATATAAACATGGATTTGAAAAGAAGGCAAAATTGGCATTTTTGCAAAGGGGATAGTCCATGATTTTGGTCAAAAAGTTGAAGTTTTTTCATCTTTTGTGTTTATCAAAAATAGATCGAGAAAAAGTGTTTGCTGACGTTCTAGATAAAAAAGAAGCCTTTAAAGACTATAAAAACAACTGTGTACGAAAAACTCAAAATTACAATTTTTCTATAGGGGTTAGTCCATCGTTTTGGTCAAGAATTTGAGATTTCTTCAACTTTCATTTTTATGCAAAATAGACCACGAAAAAGTATCCGGGAACGTTCTAGATAGAAAAAAGTTTCTATAATCCTTTGTAACCTCCTGTAAGCCCTTGTCACCCCCTGTCACCCTTTTTAACCCCTTGTAACCCCTTCTAAGCCCTTGTAACCCCTTGTAACCCTGTGTAGCCTTTTGTAATCCCTTGTATCCTCCTGTAACCCCCTGTATTCCCATGTCATAGAGCGTGAAAAGAAATCGTGAAAAAGCTATTTTCGACGTTTTATTTAGCAAACAAGCCTTTCTGAATGGTAACCCCTATTACCCCCCGGAAACCACTTGTAACTCTTTGTAATCGTCTGTAATCCCTTGTAACCTCTTGTAACCCCTTTTAACCCCGTGTAACCCGTTGTAATCCCCTATATCCCCTTGTAACCTCCTTTAACCCCTTGTAAGCCATTTTGACCCCCTGTAACCTTTTGTAACCCCTTTTAACCCTCTTTAACATCTTTTAACCCCTTCTAACCCCCTGTAACCCCTTTTAAGCCCTTGTAACCATATGTAACCCTCTGTTTCCCCTTGTAATCCTCTGAAACTCTCTGTAACCTCTTGGAACCCCCTGTACCCCCTTGTAACCCCATGTAACCCTCTGTAACCCCTTGTAAGCCCCTGTAACCGCTTGTTACCTTTTGTAACTCCCTGTAGCCCCCTGTAACCTCTAGTAACCCCTTGTAACCCCGTTTAACCCGTTGTAATCCCCTGTAACCCATTGTAACCCCCTGTAACCTTTTGCATCCCTTTGTAACCCTCTGTAACCCCCTGTAATCCCTTGTAACCCCCTGTAACTCCTTGTAAGCCCTTGTAACCCTATGTAACCCTTTGTAACCTTTTTGAACCCTTTGGACCCCCCTGTAACCCTTTGTAACCCCTTGTAACTCTTTGTAAAAAGTATTTGTTGACGTTCTCGTTAGGAAAGAAGCCTTTCTAGACAATAGAGACATGGATTTAATAAGAACGGAAAATTGGCATTTTTTCAAAGGGGATAGTCCATGATTTTGGTGAAAAAGTTGAATTTTTTTTTTATTTTTTATGCTTAACAAAAAAGAGATTGCTCTAGATAGAGATGCTCTAGATAGAAAAGAAATCTTTAAAGACTAGAAGAAGTTCTGTTTCTCAAAAATTAGAAATTAGAAATTTTCGAAAGCGGTTAGTCCTTCGGTTTCGTCAAAAATTTAAGATTTCCTCAACGTTAATTTTTTAAGCAAAATAGAACAAGACAAAGTATCTTGGAACGTTCTCGATAGAAACCCCCTGTAAACCCCAGGGTTACAAAAGGTTACAACGGGTTGCAAGCAGTTACAGGGGTTAACAAAGGGTTACAAGGGGTTACAAAAGTTTGCAAGGAATTAGAGGGGGTTACAACGGGTTGTGCTGGGTAACAAGGGGTTACAAAAGGTTTCAGGGGTTTACAAAGGGTTACAAAGGATTACATGGGGTTACAGTGGATTACAAGGGGTAACAAGGGGTTCCAGAGGGTTGCAAAGGGTTACAAGGGTTACCAGAGGGCTAGAGGGGGGTTACCAGGGGTGACAGGGGGGTACAAGGGATTACAATGGGTTAGAAGGGGTTACAAAGGGTTACATTGGGTTAGAAGGGGTTACAAGAGGTTGCAATGGGTTACAAGGGGTTACAGGGGGTTACAAGGGGTTACAAGGGGTTACAAGGGGTTACAAGGGGTAAGAAGCGGTAACAGGGGATTTGAGGGGTTACAAGAGGTTCCAAAAAAGTTACCCTGGGTTACAAGGGACTACATGGGGTTACAAGGGGTTAGAGAAGGTTACAAGGGGTTAAACAGGGTTACAAGGAGTGAGACGGGGTTACAAATTGTTACAAGTTGTTGCAGGGGTTTACAAGGGGTTACATGGGGTTCCAGTGGGTTAGAGGGGGTTAGAGGGGGTTACAAAGGGTTCCAAGGGATAACAGCGGGTTACAGGGGTTACAAAGGGTTACAAGGGATAACAGGGGGTTACATTGGGTTTTTAGGCGTTACAAGGGATTACAGGTGATTACAAGTGGTTACAGGGGGTTAACACAGGATTACAAGGGATTACAGGGGAATACATGTGGTTATAGGCTGTTACAGGGGGTTACAAAGGGTTACAAGGGGTTAAAGAGAAATAGAGCGTTGCGTTAACATAGATTTAGAAAGAATTCATACATGGCTTGCAGCGAGCAAACTTACACTAAACACGACTAAGACAGAATTTTTATTAATCAATCCCATAATTGAAATTAAAAAGTTTCCGATTAAACACGTTTCGACTTCAAAACCCCTAGGTGTTCACATCGATGGAAAGCTTTCTTGGGAGTGTCATATTAACGAAATCTCTAAGAAGATTGCTTCTGGCATAAGTGCGATTAAGCGTATTAGGTATTTTCTCCCTTTTGAGATTCTACTTAACGTATACAATTCATTGGTACAGCCACACTTTGATTACTGTAATGTTATATGGGGCTACTGTTCTAAGAACCTATCTTCTAAATTGCAGAAATAGCAGAATCGCACCGCTCGCGTTCTGACTTTCTTTAATTATGACTGCAGTACTAGTGAATTATTTCAAAATTAAAAGTAGTTGAAACTACGTCCATCAACGCGCAGTTAGTAAAGCAATAATGATGCATAGCATTGTAAATAACACAGCTTCAGAGTATCTGACTTCGCGTTTTGGTCGTCGCTGCGATTTTACTAGTTATAACTTTAGAGAGAATGAATACAAGCTTGCTGTTCCACTGCCACGTACTGAATTTTATAAAAGAAGTCTTTCTTACAGCGGAAGTGTGTTATGGAACAGCTTGCCTCTAGAGGTGCGGCAATTGACATCCCCTAGTATATTTAAGGGAAAATTAAGAGACAAAAATTTCGACTGACAAATAATTTAATCAGCTATATTCTGTTTTAAACACGGCCTCCTTGAAAAGCAGGTGTTCGCTTTTCATCTTTATTATTTTAGTTTTTATCTGAGATTTTAGATTAGTTAGGAAGTTAGTTTTTAGTTTAGTTAGTTTAGTTAGTTACAAGGGGTTAAAGGGGGTTACAAAGGATAACAAGGGCTTACAAGAGGTTACAAAAAGGTTAGCTTGGGTTACAAGGGGTTACACGGGGTTACAATGAGCTAGAGAGGGTTGCAAGGGGCTAAACAGGATTACAAGGGGTGAGAGGGTGTTACAAAGGGGTACAAGTTGTTGCAGGGGGGTGACAAGGGGTGTCAAGGGGTTACAGGGGTTTTACAAAGGCTTACAAAGGACTACCAGGGGTTATTGTGGGGGATACAAGGGGTTAGTAGGGGTTACAGGAGGTTACAAAGGGTTACAAGGGGTTACTGGGGGTTACAGGTCGAAGGTTTTGTATAGAATATAAACCTGTTTGGACTATAAAAACATCGGTGTCAAAAACCCACAGAATTTACATTTTCCAAAGTCTATAGTTTTGGTCAAAAATTTGAAATTTTGTTCACGTTTCGTTTCATGCAAAATACACCGAGAAAAAGTGTTTGGTGAAGTTCTCGTTAGAGAAGAAGCCTTTCTAGACAATAGAAAGATGGATTTAATAAGAAAGCAAAATTGGCATTTTTCCAAAGGGGACAGTCCATGATTTTGGTCAGAAAGTTGAAGTTTTTTCATCTTTTGTGTTTATCAAAAATAGATCGAGAAAAAGTGTTTGCTGTGGCTCTAGATAGAAAAGAAGCCTTTAAAGACTTGAAGAGCATCTGTTTTTCAAAAACAAAATTAGAATTTTTCCAAAGGGGCTAGTCCGTCGTTTTCGTCAAACATTTGAAATTTCCTCAACTTTAATTTTGATGGAAAATAGACCAGGAAAAAGTATCTGGGGACGTTCCAGTTGTAATCCTTATTGTATAAGACGAGTAAAATGAACAAAGGGGCCAAAAGACTGATTGAGTGGACCTTATGTCACTTCTAACTTCATATCTTGTAATCACAGTAAGCATCAGTGACCAAAATGTCTTAAATGTGGTATCCAGCAGTCCTGCTGTGTCTTAACCACCCTTGAACACACATTCCTATCAATCAAGTGATTTAGGGACATTCATGAATTTTCTCTGTTTCTCAATTAAGTAATTGTTCAGATTAAAGAACAATTTCTAAGATAAAAATTAGATAAGGTTAGACAAGATTGGAAAAGGTAAGGAATTAAATAGATAACATATTCGCTGCGAGGAACCAGTACTTTTCATTGTGGTCCAAGGAAAAATGTTAGTATCAGTATTTACCTGGGGTCTCAAAACTTGCGAAACAAATTTATGTAGTTAAGACAAACCATGCGCTTTTCCAAATAATGAAACAGTTGTAAGTAAACAGGAAATTGTAACTCAGTCCTTAAAATATCACCTTTGAGAATATTATACTTCCCTTTCGTTAAACTTTCTTTCCCGCTTTTATTTTAATTAGGTATAGCATAGGTGAAATTGGGCGTTAGATTAACTTTTAAACTTGAACTTGTTGGGGAAATTAAAATGTACTTCTAAATATTTACATTAAATTGTACTACCTACTGTTTTCGTTTCAAGGGTCGGTTTTTATTTTTAAAAATCATCTACTGCTCACAATGTTACTTTTATTACAAATTATCTAGACAATATCTTTTCTAACAATGCTGACAAATGAAAATTTGCATCAATAACACATGCTGTGAGAATTATATCATTAATTCGAGAGCCTCAGTGTCCCAGAGAAGAACTTCGTCAAAAGGACGTAAACACCAATGGCTTAGTATGTCTCTAAGATCATCGATCTGATAACATTTAACTTCTTTCCTTCAGGAATTATAATAAATAAAGAAAAAAGGAACCTTAAAACCCTCTGGCCTTCGATGCCTCAGAAAATTAACGATATATTTAAAAAATGTATTGCAATTTCCCCAAAGACTGGATCTGTTACTTTGAATAATATGAGATTTTGATCGAAACAATGCAGCCGTTAATTTAAAGTCTTTTCCTGGGTAATACAAATATTGAAGCAGCTGATAATGTTTCGTATCAAAAGGGAATGATATAATTCTGTACCGCTGACATATTCTTAATTTGGCCTTTTCACAAACCAAAAATTTTTTATTATTCATACAATTTGTCTTAACACGTCAATTTGTTATTTTCCGGTCACAGGATACAAGAAGGATTATTGAATTTTGAATTTGAATACAAATGATTAGACTTAACAACAGTTATTTTCATTTGAGCCCTTAAAAAGAAAACCAGGTCTCATTAAGCGAAAGTCGATCATATCGGGACTCGAGATCAATTGCTTTGCTAATCGCGTGGTTCTAAACAGATTTTCTGCAGAGCCTCATGAGATCTTTTTTGTTGTTCATTTCACTTTGCAAGGTTTAGCAAACACTCAGCGATAATGTTCAACGCCTCACAGTCGTTCAACTCTTCTTACGCAACCTCTCCAGCACAAAGAAGTAACTCTGCTCACTGCGCCTATCTTACACTGAGAATTATATTTGGTATCATTGCTTGGTTTGCTGTATTTGGAAACTGTTTAGTTTGCCTGGTTATTTTGAAGAAACGTAATAACTTGAGAAATTCCTACAACTTGATGATTCTGGCTCTTGCAATCGTGGATACACTAACAGGTACATACTAATCCGTTTGGTTTGCGGTAATTCTTTTCCAGCCATCACCGATGCGGATGCTTGAGTCCTAAAATGTGGTTTTGATATTACACTCGGAATCTGAGGGTGAATGGAAACTGATCGTAGTTGCAACATATCGCCATCGATAGCTATCGAACAACAATATACAGCAAAATAGAATATTAGAGCTCTGTAAATATTGTGACAAGAGTAAACTCAGATTATCTTAAAATTCCTTACCCTGTTCTGCCAGCCCCTCATCTAGGAATATTATTGCCATATAAAGGAAAAATATTATTGTCCACAAATCTAGAACGGGGAAAAAACGCTAGCTATCTTCGTTCTACTGTTTATTCCCATTTAGTTTTTCCTTTTTTTTCTTTAATAAAATGATGCCTTGATTTGTTTTAATTTTTTAATTTAGATTTAGTTGTCTAAAATGCGATTGCTAAAACGTATACTACGAAAATCTCCCAGTTCAACTCCGCGACAAACAAAAAAAAGAAAAGGCAGAAAGCTTAAACAGTCGTTCAACTCTTCTCCTTTAAGGTATATGCCTGGCGATCACTCCTTCGTTTATTATCGGTGAGAACAATTTTCCAATCACAAGTGGTCTCCAAGGAGAGTTCTTCTGCCGTTTCGTCAGCTCTCACTATTTCGCTTTCACATTGGGCAAGATATCCGTGGCTTTAGTGATGTGTTTGGCCGTGGATCGCTGGTTTGCGATTTATCGCCCATTGAGGTACCAAACAGTTTTCAAGAGAAGAATTGTCATTCGCAATGTTATGTTGGTGGTGTTAACGTGCTGCATCATGAATTCGAGAGCGGTTTTTGAAAAACGTCCCGTTTCCAAAGATAACGTAAGTATGATATCTATATTACGTACAATGCGTTATTGTGTCCTTTGCTATATCAAAGAACGACTGTGTAATATTTGTTCAAGGCATCGTTACGTTAATCATGACATGTAAATAACGTAAGCGAATTCAACAAGGGGTTGGATTTGCACAAACGTAATCTGGGTTTTCAATAAGGAGGGTGAAGGGAACGACAACCGATCGACGTTGCATACAATGCAGTAAGACAATTTGCAAATCATGAATTTATTCCCACCAAGAAGGCCACGAAATTTGGTTTGGCACTTTTTACAGGTAACCGCTTTGTCAATGTAACCCGAATTTATCGACGGGTTGGTAAATTTCCACCACTAGCCACCTCCACATATACAAATAAGCTCTAAAATTGTTTTTTTTTTAATAGTTTTTACTATAAGACAAAACTTCACACGTGACGTTTTATCCTTGACCTCTAGGTCACAACCTGTAAGTGGATGTCCTTAACAAAAGGCAAACTGGCTGCCCAAGTTTACGTCATCATACACGTGACTGTCACATTCTTTATTCCTCTATCGATTTCTTGGGTAACATTCCTGCAACTTTGGTTATTGCTGAGGAAATCATCTTTTCACAACGATAGACAAAATCGTTCCAGATCCCTTATCTATCCATTGCGCATGTGTGCGCTGACCGCGTTATTCCTTGGGATTTGCTGGACACCTAATCAGTTTTACTTCCTTTTGTCAAAGTTTGACGTCACGCAGCTAGACACACCACTTCATCACATGACAGTTGTTCTAAGCATGTTCAACTCGTGTTTGAATCCGTGGATTTATGGTGCAACCAACAAGAAGTATGGAAAGGAGTTTAGGAAAATTATTTTCTTTTGGAAAAGGAATCAGATAGAGCAATCGGAAACGGATATTCTTGGAATAACTCTAGAAAACGCCAAGTCAAGGGATGGTGGAAGAATAAATCCCAGTGTGGTACCAGTCAACGAGGATTGAAAAAAATTAGATTATCATTATCTTAGATTTTAATTATAAGTCATACAATATGGATGAACAGATGCTTGATACACTAGTGAAAAAGTTGTGCTGAGAATTACACCTTCATTACCTTCATTTACCTTAATCCACCCTCATCTACCTATTAGCCTTCATTTACTTTCATCTACATCCATTAGCATTCTTTTACCTTGATCCACCCTCATATACCTCCAAGTTTCATCCACCCTCACCTATGAAGATATCGGTCACGCACGCGCACACATAATAAGCAGGAAAAAAGAGCAATGTTCACGAGAACAGTTTTGCGCATCCTTTTTTTTTTGGATTCCAAATCTAAGAGTAAATGAAATCCACCTCGAGTAAAGAAATTTTCGGATTTTGCACACGATTGCAAATCGGAAATCTGGATTTCAAAACCTTAGTTTTAATTTTTCAATCGAACACACCCTTGTATATTATTGTGTTGGGGGAAAAGGAAAGGAAAACAACTTAAACTATGAAAGATAGGAGAGGAGGGAATCTATAGAATATGGTGGTGGTAGGAAAATTTAAAACAAACGAGGAGGAGTGAAATAATTGATTTGTAGTGGAGCAGGAAGAGGGAGGAGAAAGTAGCAGTTGTGTTTCGCGCTGGAAAGAGGTAGACCTAGAAGAAATGAGGAGAAAACCTGTCAAACCAGTTAAACCTCTTAAAAAATTTATCTTGATAGGTTATGACGCCATCGCCTTTAATGGATTCCTGTCAAGGTTAATGAGATTCCTGCCGCAAAATTGTTCTTTTGGTGCACGCCATAGTACTCACAACAATTGAAAACAGAGAAAAAGATAATGTTGAATTAAATAGGCCCTTTTCAGCTAGCCATTCAGGTGGTACAAAACCGCCGTGCTGGAGAGCAAAAGTCGCACTGGGACAAGACAAACAAAGAAAATTACCATTTAAAATTATGTATGTCTTTCGTTTGTTTTGTCCCAGTGCGACTTTTGCTCTCCAGCGTGGCGGTTTTGTACCACGTGAATGGCTGGCTGCAAAGGGCCTATTTCGACACGTTTCTGGGAGTCCGCAAATATTTTGTTAAAAACTTACATCTTGTTATTTACAATGAAAACAAAAATTCTTCGTTTCATTTTCGCTGGAAAATTAATCCAAAGAGAGCGAATTTCGCATCATATTTTTTGCATCTCACTTTTCCGACGGTGTAATTTATACCGCTACACATTAATTTGCCAATATTTGCTGAGAATCACTATGGAAAGTAATTGACAGCTTTATTTATACTTCAACAATTTTTTTGCCCACTTTTGCCCGAATTAGGTAGACATGAAATCAGGAATAAATTTTAGGCTGACATTTTTAAGCTTTTCTAAATGTTGATACTCAACACTCATGCAAGCTCAAAACGTCACCAGAATGTAACCTATAGAGCCTTGTACCTTAAGACTCGTAATCAGTTGCATTATTATTATTATTATTATTATTATTATTATTATTATTATTTTATCAGTCTTCCGCGAAGATATTACGGTTATTTGTCTTCTGCTTTTAAATATCGTCATCGCCGCACCTAGCATCTCACTCTACGCGACGGTACTTGATGGAGTGGAAACTATCAGAACTATATTCCTTTTTTCAATTTGTTTCCAATAGCTTCGTTAAAATCCCTTGCGTTGATCGGTTCAATTATATTAACTGGCAGTCTCCCAGATAAATCCCCGCTCCAAATGCTAAACTATCAGAACAGCAAGAACTTATTGTATTGACCTAAAATTATTATAGAAATGAAAGATAGGCTGCGAAATGCCCTGAACTGTAACCCAATTTCCAATTAAAAAGTGAAGAAGACGTTTGAAAGTCTAGGTAAGTAGTTGATATTTAAGAACAGATAAATAATGGATCCCGAGAACACGAGCTTAAAGGCCCATGTTCACCCTAGATGCATTGCGCGCCCTGTACTCCAGTAAAAAACATTTCGCGTAGTTGAAAATCGCTGCCTTCAATGTGTAAAGTCAATCTTTGTTAATCTTCCACAATTCGCTAAATCTGGTTTAAAAGAAAGTCTAAACAGGTTCTTTTGGTATTTTTCTTTACATCTTTTTGGATATTTTGGTGTGGTATCGAGCCTTTTTCTTTCTGTGAGTGTTTGTTTTCACTGCAGCACTTTCGATGGCGGCGCCATCGAAATGTACGGTTGGAAGTCCGCGTCGACGGGGGTCGTCGAAGTACACTCGTCTCCGTGAATCCGTTTTTTAAATCTCTGGAGAGATGGGAAAGAAGCTCTTGGCTGTAAATTCCACAGACAGCGTGTTTGCCGAGTTCCTTCTACGTCGAATGTTGATGTTCAATTGTAAACAAACTGAGGTCCCGATGAAATCAGTTGAAAGCAAAACAAGCGAGTCAATCTAACATGAACAATGCTTTATTTAATTTAACCTATGAAGCGAGTGATATCCTTAATATAAACTTATCGTCTGGCGTATCACGATTACAGCTCTAAAGTAACGAGAACTGTTATTAGCAAACCAATCCTTAGCAAAACCTAAAGAAAGTGTAACACAGTGATTACAGCAACAAGACTGTACGCAGTGCTGATTCGACGCTTTGTAAACAGAACTTCTCGCTTATTCTTTCGACAATACATACCTAAGCTTCCTAAGAATTAACACAAAATAATAGATTGAGGAATCAAAACATTTCACAGTCGAATGGGGCTTCAGGAAAATCTCACCTGGTGCTTAGACGTTTGGTATTTTTATGACCTTCATTGTAATCATCAGACTCAACAAAGCATCCATACGCATTCACTACCAGTTTAAATTTTGAACTGCTTTCTGCGAAGTCGGCGATATATCTTCCTCCATTTAGAAAAGAATTAAAGTCTTACTGGCCTCTTTGATACTGTCTCTTTAAGCTTCGGTTAAGTCTGAGTTAAGCGTGAAAAAAGCTAGTCTTCCTCGCAGTCGTTTTTAGTATCGTCACGCAACGCTCTTCAAAAGTGGAAGCCAATCAAAACACTGCATTTAACAAAAGAATAATTTCAAAACAAAAACACAAGCGCGCAAAGCCGTTTGGGTGAACATGGGCCTTTAAATGGATTTAACACTTGCAAAATTAATGCACACTACGCCAGGTGACAAATCGCTGCACTTATTGTACTTGATGAAATGGAAACTGTCAGAGCTATTCCCTTTTTCAAGTTGTTTCCAATAGCTTCATTAAAATCCCTTGCGTTGATTGCTTCCATCATATTAATTTTTTTAATTGGCTGTCTCCCAGATAAATTCCCGCTCCAAATGCTAAAACATTAGAACAGCAAGAAATTATTGTATTGATCAGTTCAAAAGACCACATGAGTTCTTACAGAAAGGAAGGATCGGCTGCGAAATGCCTAGCTGTAACTCAATTTCCAATTAAAAAGTGAAGAAGACGTATAAAAGTCGGGTAAGTAGTTGATATTTAGGAACAGATAAATAATGGATCCCGAGAACACGAGCTTAAATGGATTCAACACTTGCAAAATTAATGCTCAAACGCCAGGTGACAAATTAGTATAGAATCTCGTGAAAACCCCTGATTTAGAAAATGGATTAAACACTTGCAATTACGTTAGGGCCATAAACTTCCAAAAAAACTGAAGGCAACATGCATATGATGAAAAAAACTGTTAAAAGTATTCAGTTAATTTTTGAATGAAACTGCTTCATAAGATTTTGAGAGTAACTAGGCTGAAATTTGAATGATTTCCAATTCCAATAAACGGGAAAATTTCAGCAAGGGAGGAAATAGCAGCATGAAACCAGTTTGCACTCTTTGTGTTGATAATTATGGCTACAGAAAAATGTCTAATATTGAAACATTTTTGCAAAAAATCCCGGTGGCCTTTATTTAGTTTGAAAACCGGATGTTTTTTGAGGTAGGTTTGTTTGTAATTAAACAAGAAATCCCTACAAACAAATAATTGTAAAAAATTTTTTTAAACAATCTTGTTTAACCTTCTAGATTCGTCTGACATAAACATCTGCTGTGGAGTTTATTTGAGGATTATGAAAAAAACTTAGTACAATTTTGTATCTACAACTGATCCAGACAACTACGATTCTATATCTCCAAACGTCATCAGGGGCACCCAACGACGGTTTCCATCTGAATGCATTGAAAAGTCTTTTTAGGCTATTCGGAGTACTTTTAGATCTCTAGAAATGCTTTCTAAGCGGCGCCATGTTCGGCCATCCAAGGGAACTTGAGGCTTTTCAAAATTACAAGGGCTTCACTGTTATTTTTCCGAAAATTTTTAATGCAGTTCAACGTTTAACGGAAATGATAATTTTTCTCATTCCTCCCTCCATCACATTTTAAATCGGAAAATTTTATGTTACTTTCCTTTTCCAACGGAAATTATCCTAACATAAGGAGTAAAATATGAAAAATTAATTCAGAAAATCGTAGGGAATTTTTTAGATAAGCTTCGAAAATTGTACCTGAATGGAACGCCCACCTAGAAATTTTTAGCTGTATTCAAGCAATGAAAAATTCTAGGCAATATTTGCTTCTCCGAACAGATATCTTTTACAGAAAACGGTCCTTAGGTGCATGCTCCTGAAAAATGTGACATATTGGACGTTAAACGTCTTTATGTTTTACACAATATTTACGATATTTCCTATCTACTTTGCTAATATTTCTTTCAACTTTTATTATCCTCTTGTCAGATAATGTTTTCTGAATAACATTAAGCCATGAAGCTTTTGACGAATTCTTCGGCGAATAACAGAGTTACGGACCCCTCCGTGACTAGCAGCAGTATCGACCTCTCGTGGACCGCTTTAAGAGTTACTTTTGCGCTGATTGCCTCCATGGCGTTATTTGGAAATGCCCTGGTTTGTGTGGTGATCCTTCGAAGTCGTACGATGTTAAAAAATTCGTACAACTTGATGATTCTTGCATTAGCTTTTTCTGACATGTTCACAGGTATGTAACGATAACTTACATGCCAACTTAAACTTGCTGGTTGCCATAAGAAAATTAATGGTTTGATAACTTTCATCTGTCAAACTGAGCTTCGAGATGTATTATAAAAAACCTATCATACGCCTCAGATTTCAAACACTTCCTTTCAAAGTTTTCAAATCCTGACGAAGCACTCGTTTCTCGTATTTGGCACAAATGCATTACGTACCTATTAGCAGCATAGTTGAAACCTTTCAATAATTAATTCATTTTGATTTAATTATTATTTAAGTTAAGTTTAAGTGCCCTATAGGTTGTTGATGATAATGTTTCAAATTCTTGCGAATCAAGAGAATTCGCGAATGATATTTTTACCATCTCCACAGGAATCATACTTGTCATTACACCGGCATTTATCATCGGAGACGAGAACTTTCCTGTTCCGGGAAATTTGGCCGGAGAAATCTACTGCCATATAATCAGCTCCCACTTTTTTGTCTTCACGTTTGGCAAGATATCTGTTGCCATAGTGATGCTATTAGCAATTGATAGATGGTATGCAATCACGAGATCAACCAAGTACAAAAGGTCTTTCAAGCGACCAAGAGTCGTTCTTTACATCACAAGTGTATCCTTGTTTTGTTGTGCTTTGAACTGGCAAGCGCTCGTCGAGAAAAAGCTGGTTAAGAAGGAAGAGATACCATCGTGTATGTGGATTACACTGATCAAAAGCAAGTCTATTACACAAGTTTTTACCGTCATTTATGTCATGTTCACATTTTTCATCCCATTGTTCATATCCCTGATCACTTTCTTCCATTTATGGCGTGCTATGAACAGATCACGTTATCGTTTTCGTAAGAGCAACCAAGCAAATTCTTTTAAGAGCCTCTTGCGCATGTGCGCTATAACAGGTTTGTTCTTGGCAATTTGCTGGATCCCAAATCAGTTTGTTTACTTGCTATCTAAATTTAACATCACCAAGTTAGACACGCCGCTACATCATGCTACTGTCGTCTTAGCCATGTTCAATACCTGCTTAAATCCTTGGATATATGGAGCTACAAACCGCAATTACAGGAAAAAAATCAAACAAATTTTATGCCTCTGGCGGAAAGTCCAGGTCCGACCTGAAGATACAGAAATTACAGCAAAAAAGACGGGCACCCGAAATAGCCAGGAGGCGAAAATGACTAATCGGGAAAAACACCCGAAGAATAAAAAGCCTGCGCAAGTTATACAAGAATGTTAATTATTTTCAAGATGGAATTCAACGAAGGCATCTCGACAGATATAAAACATTCACCAAGAAAGAGCTTTTAGGAATAGGTGTGAGGGATCATTACAGTGAACCAAAACCAATATAATGACGACAGTAGTTTAACTGCACATGCCATTCCTCCTCCAACTATTTTTTGAAAGATGGTGATATGGAAATATTACAGTCGGTGCAAGGTTAGGGCTGTAATGGACAAAGTTTAAGGCTTGTTTAAAGCTTTAGTTAACCGGCGGGACGGTAAACAGACTAGTTGGATGAAATTTGGTCAAAATTTTCCCTCGTATACTGTTAAAACTTATATTGATTAGCAAAACCAGTTAGTTCAATATGTGCTTAAAACGTTTAATTGCTACACATTTTGATTCATTGTAGCAGTCTGATCTGCACTTAGGGGCCGACCATTTAACTCTTGAGGGGGGGGGGGGTGGGTGATTTTGAAAAAAAATTTCCAGCAAGCGCTTGTCGGAAGAAAAAAATTGCGTGCAGCACAAATGTAATAGGAAGCTTATGGGGAAAAAAGGGAAAAAAATACCTGCCAACCAGATTGCTAGAAAAAAAATTCTTGATTACCAGAAATCACCCACCCCACCGCTCAAGAGTTAAATGGTCGGCCCCTTACCTTGAAATGTTTCATTAGAAAACAATTCAAACTTGAAATTCCTGTTTTAGACTATTTATTAATTAGAGATTTTTAACACATAAGAAACAAAATATTCAGGGCCTATTAGACACCTTTAAACAACTTAAAACATTGGTTGTTAACCAAGCAGGAAAAGGTTCTTGAATGGCAATATTTCCCTCTCCCTCACCTATGAAAATACAGCTGGTATCAACAGGAATGAACAAAATACCTATGGCATTTGTTAACGCGTAAGTTACGCCCATCACTAATAATAGTCGTAAAGAACCTCATTTAAGAATCGTTGTAGCAACAATTTTATGAGAGTATCAAAATTTAAAATCCTGTATAAAGTAGTGAATTAAACATTTGGAACAAGCAAATAATTTTTTTAAATATAAATATAGAATAAATAGATTTACAAAATGGCAACATCCACCAGCTTAAGGCTGTGTGATGCTGGCTGCAGAATTGTTAAACGTCTATTCCAACATTTCCACCCCCTCCTCTCCCATGGTTTGTGTCTTGATAAACTTTACACAGACAACAGAATCAGTCACGTTGGTCTTTTCAGCCAATGAGGTCTTGCCTCTCTTTCGCAGCCCTCTGCAATCTGGCAGCATTTTGTTCGCTTTTTGTCTGTAAAATTTATTACTTAAGAGAAATATGCATGGGTTTAAGCATGAGTTAAACATACAGAGAATAACAGTTGCTCGGTGCCACCCCGTGTTCAACTCTACCAGGTTGAATTTGAAAAGTAAATAAAACAGTTGATTGGGAAACCAACAGAACACCATCGCAAATGATGTTATTGCCGCCATATGGGTCACTCGTGTTATGACCAGGTGACTTCGACGAGTTGTTGAAAGAACAGATGAATCTTTCGTGAAATGATAAAGGCGTGAAAATGTCACCAATAATATTAATGCAGGAGTGAAAAACTTAAAGCATATCTCTACGACTCCTATAGTAGCCCTTGATTCATTCCCTGCTATTCCGCGCAAGACGCATCGTTGCGTCTCATTTTTGCTGTGTAATAGAAATTTTGTTTCCAGAAGGTGAGTGCTGTTTGCAGCAAAAGAACTCAACCAGATGATTACAAGATATTTTTGCACTCTGTGAGGCCTAAATGTTGTTTTGTATCTCAAGGGACGAAAGACAGCAAACCAACGCTCCACGGCGAGTAGCGTTACAGTGTATAGCGAGACGATTCCAAAGGTGAAGACAAGAAATTGGTTTGCGATAATATAACAAAAAACAGCAGAGCCAATGTTCTGACCAGTTAATTTGGGCTGCTCTCCGATGATGTAAACTGGAGTTAAAAAGAGAAAAAAGCCTAAAAGAAATAGATTAAATCAATAATTAATGCTTTGATAACGATAAAGAATAGTTCGTTATCAAATATGAAATGGTGAAAGAAAACGTCGGACATCAGACTTTAGACATCTGATATCAAACATCGGACTTCGGACATCAAATATCGGACATCTTACGTCAAAAAGCAAACATCAAACATCGGACATCAGATATCGGACACGGGGACTAGAATCGGTCAACAGACATCAGACATCAGATATCAACCATCAGACATCACACATCGCACATCAGACATCACACATCGCACATCAAACATCAGACATCAGACATCAGACATCAGACCTTGGACATCAGACATCAGACATCGGACATCTCCGCTTCCTGGCTCAGTAAAAGACAACCACTAGCCACCGACACCGCGGTGGAAAATTGTTCTAGCCGGTACTGACTAAAGCTGTGAGATAATTGGGCACAAAAATGATGGTTTTTAACCCATTTACCGCTACCAACAATTACAATTTTGGCGCACAAATGACCGAACAACCGTCGCATTTTCTTGCCGACAAATAAAACTTTTGACGGCATTTTTTTTTGCAGTCTTGCGGGAAAATTTCTTCAAATGGAAGCGTGCCTCGCGAGAACCAAATAGTGCCTCGCCCAAATAGTAGAGCTTGCTCGCAGGCTACCTACTTCTTGTTTTCGGGAACAGCCTCTTCATTTATTTGTGAAATCTTGTCGTTTGTTACGGTTGCAAACCGGGAAGCCATTTTGGTCGTAACTTGTTTCGCGTCGCTCGCTCGTAGGAGCTGGAGGTAAATTAATGGATAGCACTGGATATCCCGAGTTTGAGTATCCAATAGCGGCGCGCGAAAAACACTACTGATCCACTGTTTTAGTATATACTAAATGAATTTAGTCCTATTTGTATATTTGCCTGATGTTTGCCCAATTATAAAAATTCATGATGATGATAATGATGATGGTAATGATGTGTTCTCTCGTGCGGATTTCTGATGTCTGATGTCTGTTCTCCGATATTTGTTGTTTGATATCAAAATTCTTAAGAAGATGAATTTCTTTGGTTTTAGGGGAAATTTCGCTTTCATCATTTGTCAGATTGTTTATTCAAGTGTAAAAAAACGTGAGAATGTAAGTGGCCTTAATGATATCCAAATTTTTGTAACCTAGATCTCTAAATGTTTATAGCCTTTGTCACTTATTTATCAATTACCAAACGAATATTACTCCGCACATAAAATATAAGTATTCATAAACCAAGTGAAAAAAATATGACGTCACCTGTCATCATATCAGTAAACGCCAAGTTCAAGAGTACCACGTGATACGCGTTTTTCATCAGTTTCCTGTAACGTACTATAAGAACGATAAAAAATAGATTTCCCGCTAAGGACAAGATGGCTACAGCTGCAAAAAGCAGTCTTTGGCTCAGCTCTCTATTGAAAACCATGTGCATTACTTCCTACGACAAAAATCAAATAACATTGTTAAATTTTACCCACAGCATGAGGCAAAAATTGCATTTAATTTTTCCACAACCGACAATCTTCTAACATTGTAAAAATCCATTGAAGATGGCGGCCATTTCGAAATCATGGGGAGAACGTCTGTTAAATTTCTTGAGGCCTCTTTTTATAAGATTTTATCCATAGTCAGCAAGGGCCGGGCGAAAAATGAGGAAGGAAATTTTAAAAAAAACTTTCAGCGTTAACCTTCAAAATGTATGAATCTTTGTATTCTTTGTCAATTTATACGGTATTTTGGTAGTTTCAGGACAAAAATGAGAAATCCGGTATATTCGGTATATTTCCCTCCCCCCCCCCCCCCCCCCCTATACCGGGCCTGAGTATTGAGAGGTAACATTTCACTCTGGGAAAAAATCCTATGTTTTAACCGTCCATATGGGACCTCTTTGGCAGAACTTATGTTCAGAAATTTTTAGATCTGTCGGTAGAGCCCTTGACTGCAGAGCTGCAGGTTGTGGGATCGATTCCCGGAGCTGGAGCAATACCCAGGGTCTTAAAATAACTGAGAAATGAAGGTACTCCCTTTGCACTGCAAGCGGCTGGAACTTTGCGTGGCTTTGATGACCATGAAAAATGGCGGTCCCGTCTCCAATAGGAGACGAAACAAAATAGTGTCCTCAGTTAGCACTTTTTCGTGCTAAATACATTAGCACTCACATAAAGTGCCTTTTTTTCACTTACAGTTTGCCATGACCAAAAGTAAGAAAGAAGTTCCCAGCACGAGGTCCGAAAGTCCGCGAAAATAAATTGATCAAAAGGAGGCACAAAATATGGGGCAATAAACGGGACATTTCAGTATCCGGAGAAAACTCAAAATTGAAATTAAATGATGTTGAACCAATCAAACCCGACAACCTCAGGGCAAAATAAACATTGTGATTAATTGCATTTTTATCAGTTCCGAAAGAGGAAATAACAGCTATGGTAAAATACTGTTGAACGTGACTAACAGCGAGCGAGAAGATTATTTTAAAAAGGTTTATCAAATACCAAGCACGCATCGTAATATTAGGTAATATAACATGAATAATAATTATTATATAGTTGTTATCCTGTAAATTAAAACATCTACCCCAATTTTTGCTTTCTCCTGAGTAGATCGTTTCCTTATGATAAATAAAATCAAAACCTACCATACTGTTTTATTTCTTTGAAAATGAATTGTTAGTTTAAAACATTATATATAGAGAGTTCCGACATCAGTGTTCAGTTAAAAGTATATGCGCCTTATAAAACATGGAGAATACTCCATTAAAGACGACATACTGTTGCGAAACTGAGTAACTCAGTGTTTGAAATAGATTTTTTTCATTGTTTGCCATGAAATCGAAGCGCAAACAGAAAATACAAACGCTTTAAACTAAATCATACTCTTTTTAATGGATCGGAAACATACAATAACATGATATCACTGAAAACTGGTCACCTACAATTTGTAAAAGAATACGATCTTGGTGCTTTTGTAAAGTGACAATCACCAAAACCTTTTGAAGCGTCGGCAATCATTATCGAATATTAAACAATTTATTTTTACAGCTTAAGGACACCTGTCATTTTGATCCGGCCTTAAGAACAACTTATTCGCCCTGTATCTTCTCTCGTGAAAATCCTAAATTTTCCGTTACCACCTCTTTTTTCCTCACATTAAAAAGCAAAAATCGGGTTTATGAATTCCAAGGGTTTCTATAGCAACTACCCTGTGCGGAAATCTTTCTTGCGTAAACGAGTCATTTTCGACTGTGCGCGCGAGAACGTCGATCAATTAAGTGAGGGTCATGAAAGCTGGGGCTCATCACCAAGCAAAAGTTATGATATTATTAGATTAGGGCCTCCCATTTCCAAGGAGTAAACGGATCAAGGCGCTGTACGTGCTTTGTTTTTGTCATGATTGCAATAATAAAAAATTGCGCCAAGTTGACATTGAGCCGTCAACATGATATCACTTTCCCCTTGATCAATTGCAACATATCAAATCCACGGCAATCACGCAACGTTTCAAGTCATAGCAATCCTTAGGTTTTTAATTAGGGGATCGCAAGTTATGAAAAGATCCAAAAAAACTTTTTACTTATTAAAAAGTGTCTACTCTCCCATTTCTGTATAATTGTGCGCCAAGATCGGCCGGTTTGTTGCTAATCCTTAGATTTTAGTGGATTATAAAGCCAAATAAGAAGTGCATCCAAGTTAAGAGCTAACAATGTTCAATTCAGCTAGTTTTAATCAAAATGCAAATCAATAGCAGAAAACTTAAAGACTTGTTTTAACATAAGGGATCAAGAAACGAGTACCCTTAGTTTTGCTAAATTTGTGCAAGCCGATTTAAATCGTGTTTAACTAAAAACAGCTTTTGATCCCTGGTATAAGTGTGGAATTCTGTTAAGCCTTTATCCAGTGCAGTCATTCAACGTGAAACCAGTCAAAAGGTAGTATTATGTATCGCGGATCTGTAGACTTTCTTTCTGGTCCCTTCCAAAAATGGTAACGCCTTCGGATCGAAAGTCCAAGTCTCTTTGAATTAAAGTTATGAAACTTTTCGAATTCTTAGTAACGCAATTTTAGTTTAAAGACTGTCCAAATCTATGTATCATAAAGCATGGTACTTAAAGACGCTATCAATATTTTCTATAAATTAAAATTACCTACCTTAAACCCAAATCAAACTGTGGATTCTGATTTGTACGTGGTAGCAGTTCACATATTTTCTTTCGTAACGAGTCCAGCACAAACGAAGCGCACCGTAATTTTTAGGGAGTTATTATAACTCCAAAAATGGAGTAAAAATTTTAGGTACAGGATAACCCCATTTTTGGGGTTATTTTAACTCCTAATTTAACTCCGAATTTGGGGTCATTTTTACTCCTGAAAGAGAGTTCTTTTTACTCCCAGTCTGGAGTTAAAATTACTCCGAAATGGGGTTACTTGTACTCCTTACATGGGTTGTTTTTACTCTTTTTGGAGTTAATTTAACTCTGAAAGTGGAGTAAAAATTTTAGGTACAGGATAACTCCTTTTTTGGGGTTATTGTAACTCCTCAATATCTGGGGTCACTTTTACTCCTGAAAAAGAGTTCTTTAAACTCCTTTTTGGAGTTAAAATAACCCCACGAAAAATAACTCCACTGTAAGGAGTTAAATTAGCCCAACTAGAGGAGTTATTATAACTCCCTGAAAATTACAGTGCGTTTACCATACCAAAGAAACCTATGTTAGAAAGCAGGATTTTTAGTTCTTTAAAGTATCTCAGTTCTATTTCCGAAAATCGTCCAAAAACTGAATTTCTGATCAAAGGAAAGAAAAGAATACATTAAAAAACGTCAATGCCATGTAGTAAATTATTCTCGATTTCATTTCATGTGACATTGAAGGAAATTGAGACAAGAAATGTTTACTTTCTTGAACAAAACATCTTTGGAAGCTGAATAGGCAAATCAGGCTCAGCTACAAAAAACATCACAGCTAATGAACTATGCTTCTTTTCAATTTTTAGTTTAATAAACGTTATTTTTAAGAGCGACGGTCAGGAAATATCGACCATCGAGTGGCAAGTGTTGAAAAATCGATTGCCTTCATTTTTTGTCCATAAATAGCTTTTAGTTAGATAAGTAATCTGGTGTAAGTTGTTCTCGCAAAAACCCTTTTATTTTCGAGAAAAGTAAGAATATCAGTTTTTGTGGTCGGAGTCTCAAAATGGCGGTATTTTCAACCCGAAATTTGCTAACATCAACTCTCCTCGCGTTCGCAAATAAAGCCGCAAGGAGAAATTTGGACACTTTCCATCAATAGAACAACTCTTGTTCTTTCACTAGAAGATACTTTCAAAGCCATATCAAGACTCGTAGAACTAACATAATTCAGAAACGAATCACAGGTTTTTACGGTGACAAAAACTTTAATTTAGTAGTTGTTTTCTGCGGCATTTTTCTTCATGTGGTATAGCTCCAAATTTTCCCGGTCCTCGTTTATTCACACATTTAGACATTCATCTAAAGCATACCTGAGAATTGGCTTGGGTTCCTTTAGGCAGCCTCCAAACGGAAGCATCAAAGTCCGGTAAAAATAGTGAAGCGTGAACAAAATAACTTATTTAAGGGCTCCAAGTTTCCTCGATCGTAAAGTAAGAAGACGAAATATCTTCCTGCTCCGTCATCGTTAGCGAATTACCATTGTTAAAGTCCATATTTTTCGATAAAAAGTGAGTACCAGAAAAAGCGCGTTTGACTTTTTCTTCTTCAAAATACTGTCGGGATCGAAAATGTTACTCTTTCAAGAATTGCGTTGCGTTACTACCGTGATTCCGTGACTGTCATTTTAACGGCTTCGTCTCTTCAAACGTACGTCATGTCACGTGCTGTTACGGAACAGATTGTCACGCAGAGTCGCCGTCTGGTAAGGTTCCGCGTTTCAAAATGGCTAAAATTCACCCAGTTTCACCTTTTTACGCCACTCTTTGATTGGAAAAAAAATTTTTGCAATGGGAAAACCTACAAGAAGTACAAAAAAACGAGCCTTTAGGCTGTAAATTTCAACTTTTGTGCATTTCGAAATTGGAAGTGTTTACACAATTACCGCCGGCCTACCATGAAAATTCCTGAACTTCGATGGTGTCTTACGGAGATTACATTCAATAACCCAAGCCAATTCCCAGGTATGTTTCAAATGAATGTCTTAATGTGTGATTTAAATAGCATTAAGAGAATTTGGAGTTATACCACATGTTAAATATTGCCGTCGAAAATGAGTAACGAACTTAAGTTTTTGTTATCCTGAAAACCTATCCCTCATTTTTGAATTATTTCAGAACGACGAGCTTCGCTATTGCCCTGAAAGTATCTTTTAGTGGAAGAAAAAGAATTTTTCTGTTCATGGAAAGAGTCCAAATTTCTCCATACGGCTTCGTTTGCGAACGCAAGGAAAGTTAATGTTAGCGAATTTCAGGTTAAAAATTAGGGCAGTCAGAGACTCGGACATCGAAAACCGATCTTCTAGTTTTTCTGACAAATAAAAAGCTTTCGGCAGGAACAATCTACTTTAGGTTTCTTATCTACCTAAAAGCTATCTATGAACAAAAAATGAAAGAAATTAATTTTTCAACTCTTGCCACGAAATTAAGATTTTGGTCGATTTTTCCTGACCGGCGCTCTTAATACAAATCAGTCTTAGCCCCATTTTATCCAGTAAGTCATCCACGTTTTCTTTGATATAATTGAAAGATTGTAACATTCTTTTAAGTAGAGCTCCTTTACAAGCTAAAAGGGGTGACCCTCATAACAAACCCAAATGCCGCCTTTAGCACGATGAAACAACAAACCTTGAAAGATATGATTGGTATTGACACAATAAAAGAGAACAAATATTCTCTCTTTAAGTCGTTTTTTCAAAACAAGATCAATATAAAAATTTGTACTCGATTACTCGGCTTGTTTGAAATTACATTCGAAACTTCAATCCTTTTTGCTTGTAACATCTTATAGCTTAACTTCCTTCGGACAATGACGTGTCCAGAATAAATTGCACAAACGAAATACTGCAGCAAAGAATCTCCTGGATAACGAGACATCCTTTCGTGTCCACCGTTTTTAGTAAATTTACCCAATATTCTGTTTTTTAGGTTCGTACATAAGATGTCAGGATATGTTGCCTGACTAAACAAGCTACTCTCAGTGAAAGGTTTGAACCCAGGAGTCATTTTTTACGTAGGCTGAATTTAACTTTTCGTGAAAATAGTCCTGAATAGGACTGTTGTTGACAGTGACTGACGTGTCGACAAGCTGTAAGGTAGTCATCTTCGAGCTGATTCGAGTCAAAGTGAGTTGTATCACGTCAAGTGGATGGTATTTAACTCTGGTTATTGACCTTGGTCAGTAAGTTGCGATGTTATTGATCGTTTGTCAATTAAGCCATGGTGTTATTGGCTATGAAGACTCGAAAAGTCATTGGTGCGTTTCGGTCCGTCTATTGTGAGAGTTTAAGAGTCGTTTATTGTTGGTCAGATCGGTCAAATCGCTTAAAAGACGGACGACCAATAACACCGAGACTTTTGGAACCGTCGGAAGGTTTTTTAATGTTTTTTTGTTGTTGTTGTTGTTGTTTTTTTTTTTTTTGGGGGGGGGGGAGAATTTGCTTCTAATCGATTACTGTAGGCTGCGGTATGCAACCGCTAACAGTAAAATAAGTTGAAGCCATTCATGCCAAAAAAAGGTTTAATTTTGTACTTTTGGTGGTCAGAATTGTGGAAAACACTTCTAAAGGCAGCGATGATCTTTTTAAACATGTCTTGAAAGTTTAATGTGTAGATCACTTACCTACGCGAGCACATTCTTGAAAAACTAAAGTGTCGTTAAAATTCAAGATGGCGGCCATCTTGATCGCCGTTATGTATGCATAGAAACTAGTGGCGGAGTCTCGAAATGTCAGCTGCTTTCTCAGGCTCGAAGAAAGAGGCGCTTAATGGAGAACACATGAAGTCACGATTTTTTTTCGGGTCATATTACATCATCGCTCCAGTTCCCATTGTCCTATTGTGATGTTGTCGCAATCACCTAAGGCGCGTCCTCTCCCGATCCGGTCGCAGAAAAAGATGTTTACATTTCACTGCTTATTTAAAGTTTCATCGTTTGGTCCAGTGGAAAAGATGGACTTACACAAGCATACATGTGGAAAAATCACGTGTGTCCTGAGAGGATGATATCAGGGACAGAAAGAAAACTTCAACCCCAGCTTCAAAAAATTTACACTGTTTACGTTCTCTGTTGTTGTTATTATTCGTTTTGTCCGCTTAGCCCGCTGTGCTGAAGAAAATAATAGGCAATAGCAGGTGAAAAAGATTGAGCAAGGAAACTAAGTTACGCATAGAACATAAACGCAAACTGGACAGTTAGAGTTAGTCCCTCTGTTCTCCCGCAAGTCCTAGTCACTCGCACAACTAGATCTGACAGCAACCGTAATGTCACTCACTTTATTTCAAGGAAATGTAATACTGTCACTTTTCAAAGATCCTCTTAATGGAACCACCAGAATCTGGAAAACGCTAGCAAATGATCTTCAACTTTCGTGCAACCTTCAGATCAGCCAATTCAAATCCATCATGTACAAGTACTACGTGGATGCCTTAGAACGTAACTACGACCCAGAGAACCCACGATCCTAGAAAACCATCTGTCCGTCGTGTAACATTTCACTTAACGTGTTTGGTCGTCTCCGTTGTTGTTTTTAATTGTCACATAAAGTTTTACTGTTTCTTACATATCTTTTAAGCTCTGGGACCACTGTAATTGGCTCACCGCTGTTGTGGCACCCTGCCTATTAAGCATCAGTATTTATTATTCATTGTTCAGCAACAGGCGAAGCTAATAAAATAGAATAAAATAAATAAAAAACACAGGCAAAAGCTCAAACCCCTAAAAAGATCATCTACTTCAGGTGTCATTGTCGCATATCATGGTAGAAAAACCGGTGGAAATTTAAACAATAGATCTAACGTTCTGTAAGAAAGAATACAGAATATTTCATTAACTTCAAAAAGATAGAGACGATTTTAGATACGGCTGAATTCCTGTCTATTTACTGTTTTTTTTTGTTTTGGTTTGTATTGGTTTGTTGATTGAGTCAAAACTGTGCGTTTTGTTTTGGTCGTGGCTACATGGTCTAATTTTCGAACAATAGCCTTGAAAAGTCACGCAGAAACTTTTATTTGACGTTTTGAAAGGAGGAGCTTCATTTTACAACCTTTCAAGAAAAAAGAAATAGAAAAAAGGAAGCTTTAGACCTAAAATTTCGAAGTCGAAATTTCCAGATCCTTAGCCATATACTTGTTTCCAGTCCTTGCGATAATATAGTAAGCCGAATTCCTAAGTAGTAAAAACACAAAATTTGCAAGGTTTTTTGTCGTCAATGTGGATTATGATCAGTTCGGAAATGGTAAACTTTACAGACCTCTAAAAAGCATGAGCGAAATTGCCGATTTATATTTCTATTTATTTTCCTTCTGCAGGTTTAAAAAAACATTCCTGTTTTTGTTGATCCAACCAATGCCACTGGCTTTCAAAAGATTGACATGATCCGTGACCAATAGAAATACGACAGCTCCTTTGAAAGGTTTATTAACTGAAAAACTGTTACTTTACTGCGACGAGAAACACCATGAATGGACCACCCCCCTCATCCAAATTAAACATGGCCATGGTAAATTATTTATGCCTTGAGACAATTGATAGAATGTAGCCCATTTCAAATATGTCCTAATGGCTTTGGTTTTAGAGTACCATTGAGATCTGAAAAGATCTGAATACCATCAAAATGCCATTTGGAATCAATCAACTAGAAAGACGTTTTCAAGGTAAGATGCTTGCATGTGACAGAAAATTAGAAGAAATTGACAATTTTATTCACCGCACATGTATTTAAACTTTCACGCAATTGTCTGTAGTCGCGGACGCATAAAAGGGTTATAGTCTAGGGCTTGTTTGATGTGTGTGCTAAACGCCATGATGTTAACTCACGGAACTATTGGTAGATATCTAATGACAGGGTGTTTAACTGTTCATAACTTATAACGACTGTTCAATGGCACTTAAGGCGAGAAACTTGACCAAGTTAAGTAATAATATTTAATGAGATGTGTCTCTTTGGAGCAAAGCAAGAACACGGCTAACCAGCCAACTTGTTGCTAATGAGTTGAAGACGATGTACAGACTTGTCCCGGCCGTATTTTAAAGTGATTATATTTTCCACACAAATCTCCCCGACAGGAACAAACTGATAATCAGTTAACATGAGAGACATAGTTCACATCCAGGTTGGCCAGTGTGGAAATCAAATAAGTTCCAAGGTATGATACATGTTTAGCCATGAAACACTGAAGTTGATCATTCCCTTAACTATGGTAATGAAGCCCCCGAGTTAAAAAGTCCTAATAAATTTTTTGCACAGGTGTCTTTCTTACTAAAAAAGCCTTTATACTTGGGCGAATATGCGTAAAATTTCGAACAAAAACAATTCTTTAAAGAGACATTATAAACTTCAAAATACTATTTTGTCACGCATTGTAGACGTGAGTACACATTTCGCGACAGCAGTACGCAGATGAGGATCTCTATTTTAGACCAAGTGATATAATAGAACTAAGAAATAGCTAGAAATTCCAAAACATTACGAACGAAAAATGTAATTTCCAGATCAGTTGCATTAAGAGAAAGCAAGCTGTTTAATAACTTAAGAAATGTGTTTCTAGCAGTGGAAACATTCGAGTTGTAACTTTCAGAATGTCAACCAATTGTAAGCCAAATAAAGCAACTACAATTGTACCCCACTCTATAGTTTCTACTCACTTAGAAGAAAATAAATCAAATCGTGAAAACTGCACGCTCCACTTAAGATTGCCCAGGGTTAAAAGTTCGATCAGCTGCAAAGGGCAGCTTTATTTATTAATTAATGATTGTTAAAAGCATTTCTACGGGCTTTGACTGCTCCAGCTTGTGCTAAGGAAGTGAAAGTTCGATTAAACGCATAAAACAAACCGTCTTCTATGCATTCAAGCTTTCGCCTCTCTCCTTCTATCTGCGTAAGCGAGGTCTCAAGCCCGATGATTTTGGACACACTCTCCTTGTTATTGTTGTTACGGAATTGAAGACTCGGAGCGACCACAGAAGTAATATAAAAAGGGAAATTCCACCAAGAACCTAATCTTCTGCTTATCCAAACGCGTGATCGAAATTTTTTGATAATAAGGAGTTAGTTGTGTTGAATGATAAACAATTATTTTGTACTCGACGGCAAGATCAAGGAAATTTTTCTCTGACATAAGCACGGGATACGGATCGCTTCAAAAGTTATCGACTATGACAATGCACTCATCCAAAAACGCTAACGCCAAAATTAAAGAAAAATCATAATTTCAGTTTGAAAGTACTACTGAAGAGGGTTAATGTTAATGTTTACTCCAGAGCGAGAATTTTTCCGAAGACTCAAAAGATCGAGCAAAGTACATTGGCTTCATAATGGATAGTTCTTCTGGAGCGATAAGGTGAACTACTTCGTCGGTGACCGCAGGCTGAAGCATGGCTACTATCATAAGTACGCTTCCTTGTTCGAAGAAATCGCAGTTTGATTTATTAAGCTCAATGCGGGAAAAAAAGTTTTTGATTTTTCGCTCAAAAACATATGTCAACTGCAAGATATCCACCTGCTCTAAAATCGAGCAGGTCACTTAAATCTTAAGATCTTTGTTGCGGGTTTTCTAAGTTATTTACTTTAAATTTGACAACATATAAAATAGTTTTTAGGCGAAGTGGTAATTTTTGGGAAGAGAAACTGCATTTTTTGTAATTTAAACCAAGAAATGCTCTAAAGGCGTTGTCATCTACTTTTTTAGGAAATTTTAAAAGAATTATCACACGAGGCCCCTTTACTTTAAAGAATTTTAAATTCAAGATAATGGCTCTGCCACCTGCTAAGCGAGACGTGCAAATTCACCTGTTGAAGAACATCGTTGAAATTCAGAATTTTACTTTCGAGGTGTTTTTTTTTTCTCTAAAACATAAATTTTATAAAGCTGGAGATTAATATATAACTAAAGGGTTCCGTCCGTCAAGGCGCATTACCGATAGCGTCCGCAAGTATGTTTTGGTCAGCATAAGTCTTAAGTTCAAGTCTTAAAATCGTCACGTAAATGTTACAAGTTTAACTGTGTTGTTAAACGACTCTTGAGTTCTCCGCGGTAGGTCGCTCTGTAGGAGTGAATTAAAAACTTGAAAGGCACTTCTTGTCTCTTGGTTTCAATGCCACTGTAAGCAATTGTCTTTAAGAAAAGAAAATTTTGATTTTTTCATTTCGCCCTCCCATCTCTTAACAGGCGGTATTAGTATTATTATCAGTATTACCACTGGAACAGAATATGTTAACCTCTAGTAGTGAAACAAGCCTCACATTTGAAATGAATTGAGTGCAGCAAAAATGAAGAGAGTGAATTGAATCGTTATTCAATACTTGAAAAGGAACAACAACTTCCTAGTGTATAGTTTGTTTGTCTGTTCATTTATGTCAAATCAACTTTGTCGGGAAACAAACTGCAAAGCATTCTTTCAAGTCTAGTCAGTAAAAGAACAGAGAAAGCAAGGAAAGAGTTGAAACTGAGGAGATGATAGAGTTAACGGTTTACTTCAAAACTAAGAATAGAACATTCTAGCAAGAATTCGTGATTAACGTAGTGAGGGAATAAAGCATACATGTGTGTCGGACAGGCGCAGTAAAAACCTGAAAACTGAAAACTTTAGTTATTTCATAAGGTTGAAAACATGGCCAGCAGTCATGTACCGCTCATTAATACGTGAAAATAAAGGGCTTAAAGTTTCTCAGCAGGTTCTTTCGATGTTGGCCTTTTCTGGGAGTATCTTGGACCTAGCCGCGCATTTCCGGTCGTATATATTATTTTTATAGAGATCTTCATCTACCTGCAATAAATCTATTTGCAAAATCCTAATCAGGACAGTTCACAGTGCCTGGGAATTTTTGGGCCCCTTCCTCTTTAATGCTGACTTCCAAGAGGTCAATGCCCAAGCAAACCAGTGAAACCAACATTGGGAGGATGGCAATAATTTATTAGGGACCTTAAGTAACAACGACGACGACGGCAGTGAAAACATCACTAAAAAATGAATTTGCGTCCTTTCAAACGTTATCGCGTCTATTTGGAACCGCTCAGTTCGTCAAATGTAAGCGACTTTTCCTGGATATGAATTCTTAAAGGCTTTGTCCATGTTGAAATAGAGAAAGGAAAATTTGTCGTCGTACGTCCACGTCCTCCATAAAACGTCGCATTGGGAGGTTTCACGTCGTAGTCGTGCAGTGGACGTCAAAGAAATGTATTAAAAAGCGTGATGCGCGTGCAGAGCTGTTGTTTGCTCATAAAACCAATTGTTTTTTGACGTTGTTGTTGTCGTCGTCGTCGTCGTCGTCGTTGCTTAAGGTCTCTATTTACTCGCGTACAAAGACTTGGTGTGTCTTGAGTTTTCCGTTTTGCTGTTAAGTGGCATTCAGGGGTAAATTTATATGCGTTGTTGTTCATCATAAGTGAGATCAATGATGGCTGGATATTAGTCCCCAAAAAGGAGGTTAATAACCAGCTATCGATCTGGAGCGAGCAAGCGCAGTCAATAAGAGATATGTAATATGGCCAAAAGTTTTTTTTGAGAACAAAGCGGCTAAGCCCGTACGTGAAAAAAAAAAGCTCAGCTCATATTGCCCCGCTTAGTTAGCCAATCATTTGCAGAACACAGGACCCGCTTCATCTTGCCCCTTGAGGAGCCAGCAACAAATTATATTTTTACATACAGTGAACACCACCAAACTACAGTTCGCTAGTTCGTTCCCTTGAGTTCTGCCTTATCTCAGTAAAGCACTCGGTGCAACTGGATTTGAGGGTGCACAACAACAGTCTTGAAAATAGGGGTTCAAAAAACAACATCAAGAACAAACAGTGTTAGTAGTGAAACAGTGGAATGAATAGTGTTCTTTTGTCCTATAGTTTTGGGAACTTATTTCTGATGAGCACGGCATTACGCCAGATGGTCATTGTAAAGGGCAAAGTCCACAAACAGACAGGCTAAACGTTTACTTCAGCGAAACATCGGGTAAGTACGTATTCAGCCAGAAGGCCTTCAGTGTACCCCTTTGTCCCTGTTTCGTCTTCCTTCCGACTTCATTCCCCAAACACAATCAAGTTTATTTCTAGCTATTTGAAAACGCTATTCGGTCTACTTGAAAAAGCTTCTAAGTTTCAAGGAGAGTGGCTGCTGTAATTTAAGATTCAATACCAGCTACCGATTAAGGGTCCCTAAAACAAAGTGGGTCTCCAAAGACCCTTGGAGACAGCTGAGCTTTTGCTCGTGTTGGCCCCTCACCGTGGGATATTCTTCCTTCGGCTATCAGTGGTGTCTGGGGTGTTCAGGGTATTGAGCATTCTCCAAAGACTTTTTTTTCGTATGCCATTTCCCCATTGAGACAATTCTTGTACTGAACAGTGAGATTGCAGTATTTTTTATTTTTTCAAATTCACTGAGTATACTATTTGTTATCTGTTAGCGTTTGTCAGCTTTTATTAGCGCGCCTTAGAATATTTATGTAGTTAACGCTAAATAAACAAAATATCGTTATCTTTATCTGTAAGTCTAAAACCATTCGTGTGCGTTTCGCTTTTATATGAAGATGGCAGGTACATCCCCAGGGCAGCATGCTTGGATCTCGAGCCAGGCTCTATTAATTCACTTCGTTCCTCGAAGTATGGAGGACTTTTTAGCCCCGATAACTGCATATGTGGTGAGTTTTCTTAGCACTTTCTTTGATTTTGTACACCCAGTCGAAATTACACGTTGGAGCTAAATGTGTAGTATTAATACTGATTTTGTCTAAGACGTATCTAGAAATAAAACGCTATCGTTGAAAAGGCAAACTTAAACTGAAAGTTCATTATGTTTCGCGCAGTTTTTACCGCAACTGTTTTAGATAGAAATGGTCTCCAATACAGTATGGGAAATAAAGCTCTAAAATCTTCCGAGTAGTAGCGTTCTAAGGCTGCGTGCAAACGGGCGCAACAACTCCCAACATTGTTGCGCCAACATTGTTGGGAGTTGTTGCGTGCGTGTTGGCAGTGGTGTGCAAACAGATGCAGCAACTCCTAACAATGCAGTGCATCGTGGGATAAGTCCATAAGTCTTTGTAATCCATGCGTAATGAGCGTGCTTGGCCCCAACAATGTTGGAAGAGCTGTGCAAACGGATCCAACATTGTGGCGCTACGCTTCGGGGATCACGGAACAAAAGATTTGTTGGGAGTTGTTGGCTGAAAAGTTTGACCGGTTTCAAACTTTGCGCAAACAGCACGCAATAACATCCAACAACATGCAACATGTTACATGTTGCGTCCGTTTGCACACCCTCCAACAATGTTGCGTCCGTTCGCACGGGGCTTTAAAGAAACATGCAAAGAAGTTACGATACACGCTCTATGATGGTTAATCGACGAGCTCTGATACAACCATCCCAAATTAAATACGGTAGCTTCAGTCAGTTTGAATAAAAGCTGAAGTCTCGATGAATAACTAAAAGCCCACATCACCTTCAAAGCGCCGTTTATTTTTTCAATTTCTGATGTAGGTCAGAGCAGTGCAGCAAACAATTGGGCCAAGGGATTTTACACAGAGGGCTCGGAACTACTGGAATCAGGCATGGACTGCATCCGCAAACTTACGGAATTCTGTGATTGCGTCCAAGGCTTTCAGGTTGCGCATTCGTTAGGAGGGGGTACTGGCTCAGGCCTTGGCTCGCTGTTAATGTCAAAGATTCGCGAAGAATACCCAGACAGACTGCTAAGCAGCTTTTCTGTCCTTCCCTCTCCGAGGGTGTCTGAAACAGTCACAGAGCCCTACAATGCTACTTTAAGCTTCCATCACCTTGTGGACATTGCAGATGCCGCTATTTGTATTGATAACGAAGCATTGTATCATATCTGTTCGAACATTCTCAAACTTAAGACACCCACTTATAGCGAATTGAACCGATTAGTAGCCACTACTATGGCAGGTGTGACGACATCACTCCGTTTCCCTGGTCAGGTGAGTAGCTTAAATAAAATTTTCTCGGGGTAAACATAGTGCAAAAAAGTACAAACTACGTGGAAATCAAGGGCAAAGAGAATAAATATATACCGCGTTTGTATCCTAGTTTTCATGGGGCTGTTTATTTGGTGGCAAACTCTTCATTTTTACCCGAGATAATATGATCTAAATCTAATTTTTTGTGAGCAGATATTAATGTAGTAAAGAAACAGGACGTCACAAAAACTGAATTTGTGTAAAATAATGGATTAGCTAGCATACTTGAAGAGAAGAAGATGAAAAAAGCTCCCTTGCCAAAGATCAGTCTGTTGGCGCAAGTTGGTGGTAAGATATAAGCACAGTTATACTTTAAAGACGCGAAACAAATCCTTCTAAAATTGGCTTGGATCGTAAACTATTCTAGAAGGATTGTTTACACCTAAACTCACGGTGCTTATACCTCCGCCACCAATTTACATTACCAGGCTGATGTTTTTTTTGCAAGGGAACACTTTTCATCTTGTTCTTTCTAGATATACCAAACTATCTTATAATTTTACAAATTTAATTTTTGTGACGTCATCAATTTTCTTGTCTTTTCAAAAAGGCAAAAATGAACAATATTTAGTTTGAACCTAATTAATTTAAGGCATAAGTTCTATTAAGAAGGGGTCTATCTATAAAGCGATGAAAGGTTCATCTAGAGGCTATAAACATCCCAGAATGTCGAAGAGGATAATGAGGTCTCGAAGCTTTCTAGCGGACTCACGGTCCGTGACGTTGGCCAAAAGTATCGCTGCTCTGCGAATGAGTGATAATATGATTGGAGTTTTATAGCTGAGATAAAACTAGTTTGACTCGATAGTCTTCAAAAGGAGTGCATGTGAGAGGTTTTAGAACTGATTCATTGTCCTCTATCTTGGCAGCTCAACGCGGACCTTAGAAAACTCGCCGTAAACATGGTACCATTTCCTCGTCTTCATTTCTTCATCCCCTCCCACGCACCGCTTATTAGCCAAGGTTCGCAAAGTTTCAGATCATACGCCATCTCCGAACTCACAAGCAATATGTTTGGACCCCAGAACATGATGGTGGCTTGTGATCCAAGACAGGGACGATACCTCACCGCTGCCGCCATGTTCAGAGGCCAGCTTGCCATGAGAGATGTCGAAGAAACCATTTCGGAGATGCAAAACGCGCATTCGTCGGCATTTGTGGACTGGATACCAAATAACATGAAAACGGCCGTGTGTAATGTTCCTCCCAAAGGGCAAAAAACCGCCGCTACATTTCTGTATAACAGTACTGCCATTCAAGAAGCATTCAAGAGGTTTACAGAGCAGTTTTCTGCGATGTTCAGGAGAAGGGCGTTTCTCCATTGGTACACGACTGAAGGCATGGATATCATGGAATTTACAGAGGTATTCCACCTTTTAGGCCCAGTTCAAACGTCCAACCTTTTACGTATCGAACTGCAGACTTCAAACTTAATTAGTCGGACGCAATCCATTTTTACAATTGTGTGCAATGCTTACCAATAAAAATAAATTATAGTAATTTATGTATTAGGTTCGACACATGAAAAGTTTGACGTTTGAAACGAATCGCTCGACAGTAGAAATTCCCATGTAGGCCACTCGAACTTAATTCACATGTCGGACGTAATTGAATCAAACGTCGATCTTTTCATGTACTTTATTGAAAGGACAAGGTTCGGCACATGAAGTTTGGACGTTTGAAATGAGCCTTACAATGCATTTTTTCTACTTCTCATCTGAGTTTCCACTGAGTGAAACACAATGAGTTTCCTAAACGGAAAAATTAGTTTGTGTTTTTGCGGTCTGCTTGTGTGTTTTGATCTTTCTTATGATTGGTCAGTACAAAATCAACGTCACATCCTGGAATTTTTCATGTACCGTATTTATTCGAATAAGCGCCCAACCTCGAATTAGCGCCCATCTCGAATAAGCGCCCTTCCTAAAGGTAGAAAAAGTTAATAAGCGCCCAGCCTCGAATAAGCACCCACCCCCTCCTCCTCCCAATCAAACTCAAATCAGCGCTCACCCCCACCCCACCCACTTGAGTAAGTAAATTCTAATAGGAGACCTCCCCGAGGACGGAGTTTTCTTCAGAGTATTTTACAGAAACCTTGCTTTGTTACTACTTTGCGTTTTGTTATTAGCATTTATTGTTTTGTTGCAAAATAAACAAACTTCACTTGCTGAAAATGGTGAAAATTTAATAAGTGCCCAGCCTCGAATAAGCGCCCACTCGCAAGGTCCAAAAATTTAATAAGCGCCCAGGGCGGTTAATCGAATAAATACGGTATTCATGGTTTTCTAAATGGTCGCTACGAAAAGAAAATATTGTACCAGTGAGCCGAATTTAATATATCTACACCAATAAAGAAAATAATGATAATTTAAGAAATTTTATTTTCAAATTACAGGCCGATTCTAACATGAATGACCTTATAGCCGAATACCAACAGTATGAGGATGCTGGGATTGATGATGTCATCTATGACGAAGACGAATACGAAGAGCTGGTCGAGTTTTCTGGTGACACATCAAACAACATATAAAGAACGCGTTCGGTCAACGATCGATCTTTTGAATCTCATTTAATGACATTGAATTTCATCATTGAAAACCTTTTGAACAGATTCTAGTTCGTTTGATTCAGGTATTTCAAAGAAGGCGATAGAGTACTAAATGAGACGGTTATTTAGTCATCGTGACGCCTCAATGTCGACATTCCGATGCATGAGCATAGGAATGGAGGCCTTGCAGTTTATATTCTTTATTCAAGGGTAGGACCCATCCACGCGTATCTGGACATTTTTAAAAGCTGAGATGTTTAGCTTTTACATTCACGCTAGAGCCGGGATCTGTAAATCCGCTTTCTAGTCTTGATATAGTATTTCTCATAGACATTTTCACATTTATCTGCTTTGTCTCTCTTCACCCATAGCCAAGTTATCCATTCAAAGGCCAATTAGGTCTAATCCTGGGTTAATTGTAAATGGAGCATTCGATGTTTGATTTCGACGACCTCCGAATTTGCTGTAATTGTCTTTTCGAGTCCTTCTAACGACTTCATTTAGACTCCCACTGCTGAGGCAAACCTTGCGACGTTCAAGTATTCCATCTATTCAGGAGGTAGCAAAATGCAACCGGAATAAGCTCGAGTTTTGTGAGCAATGTAGACCAATGTCGATATATCAAAATTCATACTTGGCTGAGGTTCAGCGATGAATAAAATATTTTTTCCCTTTTATACCACCAAACCAAACCATTTATATTTCAGATATCGAAACTGGTCCATTGGTTCACAGTGCGTCTTCACCCAAAACCTAACTTTTATGGCTTGAACAAATATGATAAGGATATACTAGAGAAAGGCAAAAATTATAACAAAAAATCGTGTATGCCATTTTTTCTCAAACCAAAAGTCCAGCTGTTCATTACATTATGTATCGGCCAAGAACTCTTACATGGTCGGATGAATGATTTAAATTAAAATAACGTTACTTCCTGGTAATTTTATGCAAAAATCTTTTGAAAAGACCAATAGGCCATTTGCATGATGGCGACATTTTGCTACTCCTACTACCAGAATCCTTTCGTGTTTGGCTTTCTTGTGCAAGTTAGGGCTCTTGTTACTGAAACCTCAAAGGGATTACCAAATTTTAATATGAAAGAAATAACGAAATGAATTCTGGTCTTAGAAGTAAAAAGACATCATCTTGCAAATGGCCTATTTACAGATATTCAGACCACGGGAAAAAATATAAATTTCAAATACTCTAACTTAACTATTTATTCAAAACATTTCCTCGTTTGAATTTGCTCAAATCCCCCCATGAATTCTTAACAGCCAGATACCGTTGACTACATTTGAAAAACCTTCTGCAAATATCGGCATTCTGATGTCATTTGTACCCCGGAAAAATCGACAGAAAGGCGCGGTACCTCAGCCATTTTAGTTAAAAGCTTGAGAATATTATCACCCTTTTTGCCAAGAATAATAGCCCTCAACGGATGAGAACATCTATTTGAAGAACATCTGCTCAACTAAACATCAGTTAAAATCCTGAACGTACCGAAGAAAAGGTAAATAAGAACCTTATTTTGAAAAACAGTAACACAATTATTGTTATGAATGAGAAATTAGGTGGATTGAATAGGTTATCATCGAGACGGATGACACCCACCATTATCTGCCTTGCTCTTCATATCATTTCCAGCCTCATTCTGACATCAAAAAGATAAGTTTTTTGTATTTTTTGCTTATGATTTTTGTAACGTAAATAGATCAGTCAGAAATAATTGCTAGTATGCTAATTGTATATAACTCCACTCACACTGCATTTAGAGTGGTTTAAACAATGGTTAAGAACTCTCGGTTGCTTGCTCAGCAACCATTATTACAAAATTTCTATTAGTAGTAACCGAAAGCTAATAAAAGGCACTCGAGAATACAATTCGTGTATGTGTGAAATCATTGCAAATCACTTTCCAAAATCATAAAGATCCTATTTCGAAAGGATCGAAACTTCCTATGATATAAAAAAAATTATATTTTTGTAATCTTGAAAGCCTACTGTTTTATCTTAAATATCAACAAACAATATATGTTTGAGGCTTATTTTGCTCAAAAAATAATTTATGAAAAAAATCACATTTTTGACCAAAATCATGGATTTGGAACATTAAAATGTTGCCCCTCTTTCAGAATAGTTTTTTGTATTCTAAAAACCCTTCTTTTCTCTCTAGAATATCAACAAACAATATTCCTAGGCTTAAATTGCCTAAAAAACAAATTAAAAAAACAATTTCAAATTTTTGACCAAACTCATAAACTAACCCCTATGAAAAGAAACAAAGTTTGTAAATATATTTTAAAAAAATCAGTCTCATTGTGTAGAAAGCCTTCCTTTCTACCTAAAATATCAAAAAAACAATATACAAAAGCTTATTTGGCAAAAAGAGAAGGATGGAAAACATTAAATTTATTATAGGATTATTTTCTGTCTAGAATACAATTCAGCAATATTTCTAAGCTTATGTTGACCAAACAAAACTAAACTATGAAACAAACAATTCAGATTTTTGACCAAAATCATAGACTGACCCCTATGCAAAAAATAAAATTTTGCGGCTATTTTAAATCCCATTTTTTTATACCAAAACAGACTTCCTTTCTATCTAGAATATCAGCAAAAATAATTTCTAAGCTCGTAATCTTCAAACAAGAAACTATCAACAATTTAGAAAATTTTGATTGACCTACCCCCTTAAAAAACTCTATTTTTTGACTATTTTCAAACAACATTTTCCCACTTTCTTTCTATCTAAAATATCAAAAATCAATAATTCCAAGCTTATTTTGCCCGACAATAATGTAAGGAAAATTTAAAAAATTTCTGACCAAATTCATGGACTAACCCCTTTGCAAAAAATCAAATTTTTCCACTATTTTGGAAACAAAATTAAAGACTTTTTTGAAATTACATTTTTTAGGTCTAGAGAGCTTCATTTCTATCTACAATATAAACATACACTATATCTAGCCATATTATGCCTAAAAATAAACTAGTGCGAAGATTTAGATTTTTGACAAAATCTTGGACACCACCCTTTAGAAAAAACAAAATTCTTCGACTATTTAAAACAACATTTTTATGTTTAGAAAAACTTCGTTTTCATCTAAAAAAATAAAACTAAACTAAATTTTCCAAAAACAAAGAGGGGAAATTTTTCAAATTTCATACCAAAATCATGGACTAGCCCCTTTAGAAATAATCTAAGTTTTCCACTATTGTCTAAAAAAGGTTTCTTTCTATCTAAAATATCCCGAAAGCAATATTTTCAAGTTAATTTCCCCTTAAACAAAGAATGAAAATTTTTCAAAGTTTTGACGTAAGTCTAAGCATTTTCGAAAACATCGAATTTTACAACTTTTTTATAATTACATTGTTTCTAGGTCTGGAGATCCTTATTTTCTATGTACAATATCAACAGTCAATATATATGTCTTAAATATTTTTTTTGGACTCATCCCTTTAGGAAAAAACGAATCTTTCCACTATTTGCAACAATATTCTAATAGTGTACAAAAGTTTCCTTTCTCCTTAAAAAATCTAAGGTTATTTTACCAAACAAAGAATGTAAATGTCTTAAATTTTTGACCAAAGTCATGGACTAAAACTTTTGCAAAAAGAGCAATTTTTCCCTTATCTTTAAAAACAATTAATAGTCTAAAAAAGCTTCCTTTCTATCTAAAATATTAAACACCAATAATTCCAAACTTGTTTTGGCCAAAAATGAGACAAAGAAATTTTTAAACTTTTGACCAAAATCATCAAGGACTAACTAGACCTAAAAGGAGTAAACTTTTCCAATATTATTCAAAAAACAATTTCACTGTCTAAAGAAGTTTCCTATCGATCTAAAATATCAAAAACAATAATTCCAATCTTATTTGCCAAAAATAAACAGTGGAAATTTTTCAAAATTTTAAACAAAATCATGAACTAAACCCTGAGCAAAAATGTTGAATTTCGCGACCATTTTAAGCCTTCACTTTTTCAAGTCTTTCTTTCTGTCTAGAATATCAGAAAAATTACTTCGAAGCTGATATTCTTCAAAACCAAACTACAAAAAATTTACAAATTTTAACAAAAAAAGGACAAAATTTCAAATTTCACCCCTATTTTAAAACAAAAAAACTTTTGTACTTAGAAAAGAGACCTTACTATCTAAAGTATTAAAAAAGAAACAATAATTCCAAGCTTATTTTGCCCTAAGTTCAAGAAAATCGAAAAAAAAAACGTTTTGTCCATGGTTTTTGTCAAAAAATGGACATTTTTATCCTGTGTGTTTTTTGAGCAAAATGATCGTGAAAACATTATTTGTTCATATTCGTTATAGACAAAAATGAATTTAGACTAAAAATTGAATTTTTGAAAAAGTCAGAAAAATCGAAATGTTCCAAAGGGGGTTAGTCCTAGTTTTTGTCAAAAAATGGACATTTTTATCCAGTGTGTTTTTTCGAGGAAAGTAAGCCAGAATACAGTGTTTTTCATATTCTTAAAGAAAAAACATTTAGACTAAAATAGTGAATTTTTTCAAAAAAATCGAAAATTTCAAAAGTAGTTAGTCCATGGTTTTCGTCAAAAATGGAAATTCTCATCCTGTTTGAGAGCAAAATGAGCCAGAAAAGATCATTTGTTCATATTCCTCTTAGAAAAAATGCTTTTTAGACTCAAAAAATGAATTTTTTAAAAAGTGAAAAAAAATCGACATTTTTCAAACTGGTTAGTCCATGATTTTTGTCAAAAACGAAAGCACATTTTTATCCTATGTATTCTTTGAAAAAATAACCCAGAAGAGACTGTTTCTTGATATTCTTTATAGAAAACATTGCTTTTCAGACAAGAAAAATGAATTTTTGAAGAAGACAGAAAAATCGAAATTTTCCAAAGGGGTTAATCAATGGTTTTTGTCAAAAAATAGAGATTTTTTTCCTATGTGCGTTTTTGAGCAAAATAAGCCAGAAAAGATTGTTATCGGACTCGGTTTATATTCTTTATAGAAAAAAATGCTTATTAGACTAAAAAGTTACATTTTTTGAAAAAGTAAAAAAAAATCAAAATTTTCTAAAGGAGTTAGTCCGTATATGATTTTTTGCCAAAAAGTGACATTTTTATCCTGTGTGTTTTTTTAAGGAGAAATAACCCAGAAAAGATTGTTGCTAGACGTTCTTAATAGAAAAAAATGCTCTTTGGACTGACAAAATGAAATTTCCAAAACTCCAGAAAAATCGTTATTTCTAAAGGGTTTACTCCATGCTTTTTGTCAAAGAATAGAATTTTTTCTCACGTGAGTTTTTTGGGAAAATCAAGAGAGAGAAGATCAATTTTTGATATTCTGGATAAAAAAGAAGGCTCTCAACACCAAAAAAGTCTAAAACGTCGAAATTTTGCAAAGGGGTTAGTCCATGCTTTCTCTCAAACAAAATAAACTTTTTCTAATGTGTAGTTAATGGGCAAAAAGAGTCAAAAAGATCGCTTTTTGATATTCTAAATAGGAAAGAATGGTTTTTACACTTAAAAAGAAGACTTTTAAAAAAAGACCAAAAATTCAAAATTTTCCAAAGGGGTTACTCCATGCTTTTTTGCAAAAAAAATCAAACTTTTCCTCAAATGTATCTTTGGGCACATCCAGCCAGAAAAAATTGTTTTTTAATATTCTAAAATGATTGGTTTTTAGACCAGAAAAGAGGACCTTTATAAAAGACCAAAACATCGAATTTTTGCAAACGGGTTAGTCTATGCTTTTCGTCAAAAACTCGAACTTTTTATCAGGTTTTTTTTTTTTTAAATCAAGCAACGAAAGATCGTTTTCGGATATTACAAATAGAAAAGAATGGTTTTTACACTTAAAAAGGAGACTTTTAAAAAAAGACCAAAAAAAGCAAAATTTTCTAAAGGGGTTAGTCCATGCTTTTTGTCAAAAACTCGAACTTTTTCTCTGGTGTTTTTTTTTTTAAATCAAGCAACAAAAGATCGTTTTCGGATATTTCAAATAGAAAATAATGGTTTTTACACTTGAAATTAAAGAAGACTTTTAAACAAAGACCAAAAAATCAAAATCTTCCAAAAAGGGTAGGTCCATGCTTTTCGTCAAAAACTCGAACGTTTTCTAAGGTGTTTTTTTTTTTAAATCCAGCAACAAAAGATCGTTTTCGGATATTCCAAATAGAAAAGAATGGCTTTTACACTTAAAAAGAAGACTTTTAAAAAAAGACCAAGAAATCGAAATTTTCCCAAAATTTTTCTGAGTCCATGCTTCTTTTCAAAAAATCAAACTTTTTCTCAAACGTATCTTTGGACACATCCAGCCAGAAAAGATTGTTTTTTGATATTCCAAAAAGAAATGATTGGTTTTTAGACCAGAAAAGACGACTTTTATAAAAATCCAAAACATCGAACTTTTGCAAAGGGGTTAGTGAGTCTATGCTTTTTGTGAAAAAATCGTAGTCTTTTCCTTAATTGTTTTTTTGGGGGCAACTTAAGCCAGAGAAGATCATTTTTAAATATTATGGATAGAATAAAGTGCATTTTAGTAAAAAAAAGTGAAGTTTCAAAAAAGACCAAAATATCGAACTTTTCCAAGGGGTTTAGTCCACGCTTTTTGTCAAAAAATCGAACTTTTTCTCAAATGTATTTTTGGGTACATCAAGCCAGAAAAGATCGTTTCTGGATATTTTAAGTAGAAAAGATTTGTTTTTAGACCAGAAAAGAGAACTGTTAAAAAAGTAAAAAAAATTGAAATCCATGCTTTTTGTCAAAAAATTAAATTTTTTTTCATGTGTATTTTTCATGTGTATTTTTGCGGAAATCAAGCCAGAAAAGATCGGTTTTGGATATTCCAAATACAAAAGAATGATTTTTGAGCAGTAAACAGAACTTTTAAAAAATTCCTAAAAATCGAAATTTTCCAAAGGGACCAGAAAAAGACTTTTATAAAAATCCAAAACATCGAATTTTTTGCAAAGGGGTTAGTCCATACTTTTTTTCAAAAAATTCAGCTTTTTCTTAATCGTGATTTTTGGGCAAACCAAGCCAGAGAAAATCATTTTTTTAACATTCTGAATAGAATAAAGTGCATTTTAGTCGAAAAAAGTGAACTTTCAAAAAAGGCCAAAAAATCGAAATTTTACAAAGGGGTTAGTCCATGGTTTTTGTCAAAACATCAAACTTTTTCTCAAATGTATTTTTGGGCACAACAAGCCAGAAAAGATCGCTTTTGATATTCTAAATAGAAAATATTGGTTTTTCGACCAGAAAAAAAAAAAAAAAGTCCAAAAAATCGAAATTTTCCAAACGGGCTAGTCTATGCTTTTTGTCAAAAAATCCAACCTTTTCTTATGTAAGTTTTTAAGGCAAATCAAGCCAGAAAAGATTATTTTTCAATATTGTGGATAGAATAAAGTAAATTCTAGTGGAGAAAAGCGAAGTGTCAAAAAAGGCCTAAGAAACGAAATTTTCCAAAGGGGCTAGTCCACGCTTGTTGTCAAAAAATCGAACATTTTCTTAACTGTGATTTTTAAGCAAATCCAGCCAGACAAAATCATTTTTTAGTATCCTGGACAGAATAAATTACATTTATGTCGAAAAAAGTAAGATTTCAAAACAGTCCAAAAATTTAAATTTTCCTAAGGGGTTAGTCCATGCTTTTTGTCAACAAAACGAACTTTTTCGCCTGTGTGGTTTTTTTTGGCAAATCAAGCAAGACGAGATTATTTTTCAGTATTGTGAATAGAATAAATTAAATTCCAGTCGAGAAAAAGCTAAGTTTCGAAAAAAGCCTAAAAGTCGAAATTTTCCAAACGCGTTAGTCCATGCTTCTTGTTTTTTCGAAATCAAGCAAAGAAAGATCGTTTTCAGATATTCTCAGTAGAAAAGAGTAGTTTTTAGACAAGATAAGAGAACTTTTAAAAACGTCCAAAAAATAAAACTTTCCAAAAGGATTAGTCCACGCTTTTTGTCAAAAAAAGGAATTTTGTTTCTCAAATGACATCTTTGGGCATATCAAACCAGAAAAGATTTTTATTTGATTCTCTGAATAAAATAACGTGCAGTGTAGTCGACAAAAGTAAAGTTTAAGAGAGTCCAAAAAGCAGCGTTTTTTCGATCCAGAATATCGTAAAAAAAAATTTCCTGTCCTATATTGCCAAAAATGAAAAGATGGAGAGGTGGCCCATTTTTGAACAAAACAGAAACTAACCCCTTTGGAAAAACCTCAATTTTATATTTATCAATATTTTGAACTTCTTGTTTTTATAGCCTAGAAAGGCGTTTTTTCGTTCTAGAATATTGTAAAACACATTCTTCTGGCCTATATCGCCAAAAATGAAAACATGGAAAAATGGCCAATTTTTGACTAAAACCATGGACTACCCAATATGTAAAAATCTCAATTTTTCGACTTTTTAAGCTTCTGTTTTTACAGCCTAGACAGGCGTTTTTTCGTTCTAGAATATCGTAAAAGACATTTTGCTGGCCTATACTTCTATAAAAAAAAAAAGAAAAAATGGCCATTTTTGGACCAAAACCATGGGTTGAACCCTTTGGGAAAATCTCAATTTTTCGATTATTTAAACTTTTTGTTTTCATAGCCCAGAAAGGCGTTTTCTCGTTCTAGAATATCATAAAAGACATTTTCCTGGCCTATTTTGCCTTAAAAAAAAGTGTTGAAAATTGCCCATTTTTTGGACCAAAACCATGAGTTAACCCCTTTGGAAAAATGTCAATTTTTCGACTTTTTAAACTTCTTGTTTTTATAGCCTAGAAAGGCGTTTTTTCGTTCTAGAATATCATAAAAGACATTTTCCTGGCCTATTTTGCCTTAAAAAAAAAGGTTGAAAATTGCCCTTTTTTTGGACCAAAACCATGGGTTAACCCCTTTGGAAAAATGTCAATTTTTCGACTTTTTAAACTTCTTGTTTTTATAGCCTAGACAGGCGTTTTTTCGTTCTAGAATATCGTCAAAGACATTCTCTTGGCCTTTATTGCCTAAAAAAGAAAGATTGAAAAATGGCCTTTTTTGGACCAAAACCATAGGTTAACCCCTTTGGAAAAATGTCAATTTTTCCACTTTGTGAACTTCTTGTTTTTATAGCCTAGAAAGGCGTTTTTTCGTTCTAGAATATCATAAAAGACATTTTCCTGGCCTATATTGCCTAAAAAAAAAAGGTTGAAAATTGCCCTTTTTTTGGACCAAACCCATGGGATAACCCCTTTGGAAAAATGTCAGTTTTTCGACTTTTTGAACTTTTACTTTTTATAGCCTAGCAAGGCGTTTTCTCGTTTTTGAATATCATAAAAGACATTTTCCTGGTCTATATTGCCTAAATAAAAAATTGGGGAAATTGCCAGTTTTGGACCAAAACCATGGGTTGACCCCTATGGAAAAATGTCACTTTTACGACTGTATAAACGTCTTGTTTTTATAGCCTAGAAAAGAGTTTTTTCGTTTTAAAATATGATAAAACCCCTTTTCCTCCCCATATTGCCTAAAAAAAAAAGTTGGAAAAATGGCCATTTTCCAACCAAAAAAATGTCAATTTTTCAACTTTCTGAACTGTTTGTTTTTATAGCCTAGAAAGGCGTTTTTTCGTTTTACAATATCATAAAAGACACTTTCCTGGCCTATATTGCCTAAAAAAAAAAGTCGGAAAAAATGGCCATTTTTGGACCAAAACCATGGGTTAACCCCTTTTGGCCTATATTGCCTAGAAAAAAAAATTTGCGAAAATGGCCATTTTTGAAACGAAACCATGGGTTAACCTCTTTGGAAAAATGTCAATTTTTCCACTTTTTGAACTTATTGTTTTGATAGCCTTGAAAGGAGTTTTTGCGTTGTAAAATATCATAAAAGACATTTTCCTGCCTCTATTGCCTAAAAAAAAAAACTCGGAAAAATGGCCATTTTTGGACCAAAACCATGGGTTAACCCCTTTGGAAAAATGACAATTTTTCGACTATGCGAACTTGCTGTTTTTATAGCCTAGAAAAGCGTATTTTCGTTTTAGAATATCATAAAACACATTTTCCTGGCCTATATTGCCTAAAAAAAAGAAGTTACAAAACAGGCATTTTTTTTTTTACCAAAACCATGGGTTAACCCCTTTGGAAAAATGTCAATTTTATGACTTTTTGAACTTCTTGTTTATATAGCCTTAAAAAACGTTTTTTCGTTCTAGATAATCATAAAAGACATTTTCCTGCACTATATAGCCTAAAAAAAAAAAGTTGGAAAAATGGACATTTTTCGACCAAAACCATGGATTAACCCCTTTGGAAAAATGTCAATTTTGCGACTGTTTGAACTTTTTGTTTTTATAGCCTAGAAAGGCGTTTTTTCGTTTTAGAATATCATGAAAGACATTTTCCTTGCTTATATTGCCTAAAAAAAAAGTGGGAAAAATGGCCATTTTTTAAAACCAAAACCATGGGTTAACCCCTTTGGAACAATGTCAATTTTTCGACTTTTTGAACTTGTTGTTTTTATAGCCTAGAAAGGCGCTTTTGGCTCTAGAATATCGTCAAAGACATTTTCCTGGCCTATATTGCCAAAAAAAAAAAAGTTGGAAAAATGGCCAATTTTGGACCAAAACCATGAGTTAACCCCTTTGGAAAAATGTCAATTTGTCGACTTTTTGAACTTGTTGTTTTTATAGCCTAGAAAGGCGTTTTTTGGCTCTAGAATATCGTCAAAGACATTTTCCTGGCGTATATTGCCTAAAAAAAAAAGTTGGAAAAATGGCCATTTTTTAAAACCAAAACCATGGGTTAACCCCTTTGGAAAAATGTCAATTTTTTGACTTTTTGAACTTGTTGTTTTGATAGCCTAGAAAGGCGTTTTTTGGCTCTAGAATATCGTCAAAGACATTTTTCTGGCCTATATTGCCTAAAAAAAAAAAGTTGGAAAAATGGCCATTTTTGGACCAAAACCATGGGTTAACCCCTTTGGTAAAATGTCAATTTTTCGACTTTTTTTAACTTTTTGTTTTTATAGCCTAGAAAGGCGTTTTTTTATTTTAGATTATCGTAAACGACATTTTGCTGGCCTATAATGCCTAAAAAAACATTGGAAAAATGGCCATTTTTGGACCAAAACCATGGGTTATTCCCTTTGAAAAAATGTCAATTTTTTTGCGTTTATGTACTTCCTTTTTTTATAGCCAAGAAAGGCGTTTTTTCCTTCTAGAATATCATAAGAAACATTTCCTGGTTTATATTGCCTAAAAAAAAGAAGTTACAAAACCGGCAATTGTTTTGACCAAAACCATGGGTTAACCCCTTTGGAAAAATGACAATTTTATGACTTTTTGAACTTCTTGTTTATATAGCCTTGAAAGGCGTTTTTTCGTTCTAGATAATCATAAAAAAAATTTTCCTGCACTATATTGCCTAAAAAAAAAAAAGTTGGAAAAATGGACATTTTTCGACCAAAACCATTGATTAACCCCTTTGGAAAAATGTCAATTTTGCGACTGTTTGAACTTTTTGTTTTTATAGCCTAGAAAGGCGTTTTTTCGTTTTAGAATATCATAAAAGACATTTTCCTTGCCTATATTGCCTAAAAAAAAAGTTGGAAAAATGGCCATTTTTGGACCAAAACCATGGGTTAACCTTTTCGGAAATATGTTAATTTTTCGACTTTGTAAACTTTTTGTTTTTATAGCCTAGAAAGGTGTATTTTTTGTTTTAGATTTCATAAAAGACATTTTCCTGGCCTAAATTTCCTAAAAAAGAGAAGTTCGAAAAATGGCCATTTCTGGACTAAAACCATGGGTTAACTCCTTTGGAAACATGTCAATTTTTCGACTTTTTTTAACTTTTTGATTTTATAGCCTAGAAAGGCTTTTTTTTATATAATGCCTAAGAAAACGTTGGAAAAATGGCCATTTTTGGTCCAAAACCATGGGTTATTCCCTTTGAAAAAATGTCAATTTTTTTGAGTTTTTGAACTTCCTTTTTTTATAGCCAAGAAAGGCGTTTTTTCCGTCTAGAATATCATAAAAGACATTTCCTGGCTTATATTGCCTAGTAAAAACAAGTTGGAAAAATGGCCATTTTTGGACCAAAATCATGGGCTAACCCCTTTGGAAAAACTTCAATTTTTCCACTTTAAGAACGTCTTGTTTTTATAGCCTAGAGAGGTTTCTTTTTGTTGTACAATATCATAGAAGACATTTTCCTGGCCTATATTGGCTAACAAAAAAAGGTTGGAAAAATGGCCGTTTTTGGACCAAAACCATAGGTTAACCCCTTTGAAAAAATTTCAATTTTTCGCCTGTTTGAACATCTTCCTTTTATAGCCTAGAAAGGCGTTTTTTCCTTCTAGAATATCATAAGAGACATTTTCTGGCCGATATTGCTTTAAAAAAATAACTTTTCTTTTTAGGCAATATACGCCAGGAAAATGTCTTTTATGATATTCTAGAAGGAAAAAACGCCTTTCTTGGCTATAAAAAAAAGGAAGTACATAAACTCAAAAAAATTGACATTTTTTCAAAGGGAATAACCCATGGTTTTGGTCCAAAAATGGCCATTTTTCCAATGTTTTTTTAACCCTTTGTAATTCCGTCTCACTCCTTTTAACCCTGTTTAACCGCTTATAACCCTGTGTAATCGCTTGAAACCCAGGATAACTTTTTTGTAACCTCCTGTAACCTCCTGTAACCTCTCTAATCCCCTGTTACCGCTTCTTACCTCATGTAACCCCTTGTAACCCCCTGTAACCCCTTGTAACCCATTGTAACCTCCTGTAACCCCTTGTAACCCCTTCTAACCTTCTGTAACCCTTTGTAACCTCTTCTTACCCATTGTAATCCCTTGTACCCCCCTGTCACCCCTGGTAACCCCCCTCTAGCCCCCTGTTAACCCTTATAACCCTTTGTAACCCCCTGGAACCCCTTGTTACCCCTTGTAACCCACTGTAACCCCATGTAATCCTTTCTAACCCTTTGTAAACCCCTGAAACCTTTTGTAACCCCTTGTAACCCAGCACAACCCGTTGTAACCCCCTCTCATTCTTTGCAAACTTTTGTAACCCCTTGTAACCCTTTGTTAACCCCTGTAACTGCTTGTAACCCGTTGTAACCTTTTCTAACCCTGGGGGTTACAGGGGGTTTCTATCGAGAATAGGCTCTTGCCGATTGTGCTAGCATAATTTTTGGCATAATCTGAGGAATTGAGCATAATTTTTGCCCTTTTTCCAAAAGTAGCACTGCTAGCATAATCCGTATATTTTCTTGTCTTAATAGCACAATTTTAGAATAATTCAAGAAAACGAAGATCTCAGCTACTAAAAACGATAGATTACTATTAACAGTTGCTTCCACTCCTATTTTTCGACTTTTTTTTACTTGTGTTGAGATACCGCGGGAGTTCGATGAAACGGAACCGGAAGTCTGTGTCTCGGTCCCAGACTCCTTAGTCTTTCTCCCAGTGCTCGTTTCAAAATGGCGGCCGCCACGCCAAACCAGTCAAGTGCAGTGAACTTACATCCAGATAGTTTACAAGGTTGCGAGAACAGAGAGGATAGACCAAAGCCTGCACAACTTGCCCGGGATAGACGCCTCGAATCCACCACTGGAAAATACAAGAGGAGGGGGACGAGTAATGTCACTAATGTGAAAAATGTCCCTTTGCAAGATCGTATTAATCAGTTCCCTGATCAGCACCTGAGTGTCAGAGGCACAACGATCTTTTGCAATGCAACAACCGGGCCCAGAACGTCTGGCCAGGGTTAATAAAATACATTTTCAAACTTGTCTTGTGAGTTGTGAAGTTTGTGCACAGAATAATTTTTTAAAAAAGTAGCATAATTTTGAAAAGCGAGCATAATTTGAGCATAATTTGGGCAAAAAACGAGCACTGCCACTAGCATAATATGCCACTTTTACTAGCACAATCGGCAAATGCCTAATCGAGAACGTTCCAAGATACTTTGTCTTGTTCTATTTTGCTTAAAAAATTAACGTTGAGGAAATCTTAAATTTTTGACGAAAACGAAGGACTGACCGCTTTCGAAAATTTCTAATTTCTCCTTTTTGAGAAGCAGAACTTCTTCTAGTCTTTAAAGATTTCTTTTCTATCTAGAGCATCAGGAGCGTTTTTTGCAATCTCGTTTCTGTTAAGCATAAAAAATAAAAAAAACTTCAACTTTTTCACCAAAATCATGGACTATCCCCTATGGAAAAATGCCAATTTTCCGTTCTTACTAAATCCATGTCTCTATTGTCTAGAAAGGCTTCTTTCCTAACGAGAACGTCACCAAATACTTTTTACAAGGAGTTACAGGGGGTTACAAAGGGTTACAGGGGGTCCAAAGGGTTCAAACAGGTTACAAAGAGTTACATGGGGTTACAAGGGCTTATAAGGAGTTACAGGGGGTTACAAGGGTTAACAGGGGGTTACAGAGGGTTACAAAGGGTTGCAAAAGGTTACAGGGGGTTACAATGGGTTACAAGGGGATACAGGGGATTAAAACGGGTTACACGGGGTTACAAGGGGTTACTAGAGGTTACAGGGGGTTAAAGGGAGTTACAAAAGGTAACAAGCGGTTACAGGGGCTTACAAGAAGTTACAGAGGGTTACATGGGGTTACAAGGGGTTACAGGGGGTTACAAGTGGTTACAGGGAGTTACAGAGGGTTACAAGGGGAAACAGAGGGTTACATAGGGTTACAAGGGCTTAAAAGGGGTTACAGGGGGTTACAAGGGGTTACAAGAGGTTAAAGAGGGTTAAAAGGGGTTACAAAAGGTTACAGGGGGTTAGAATGGCTTACAAGGGGTTAAAGGAGGTTACAAAAGGATATAGGGGATTGCAACGGGTTACACAGGGTTACAAGGGGTTACAAGGGGTTACAAGAGGTTACAAGGGATTACAGGCGATTACAAAGGGTTACAAAAGGTTTCCGGGGGGTAAAAGGGGTTACAGAGGGTTACAAGCGGTTACAAGGGGCTTTGATGTTTTCGTTGTTCAGAAAGGCCGGAGTGTTTGCTAAATAACGATTCATTTTCACGATCTATGACATGGGAATACAGGGGGTTACAGGAGAATACAAGGGGTTACAAGAGCTTACAAGGGGCTACACAGGGTTACAAGGGGTTACAGGGGGTTACAAGGGGTTACAAGGGGTTACAAGGGGTGACAGGGGGTGACAAGGGCTTACAGGGGGTTACAAAGGATTATAGAAACATTCTTCTAACTAGAACGTTCCCGGATACTTTTTCTTGGTCTATTTTGCATAAAAATCAAAGTTGAAGAAATCTCAAATTTTTGACCAAAACGATGGACTAACCCCTTTAGAAAAATTGTAATTTTGCGTTTTTCGTACACAGTTGTTTTTATAGTCTTTAAAGTCTTCTTTTTTACTAGAACGTCAGCAACACTTTGTCTCGATCTATTTCTAAAAAACACCAAGGATGAAAAAACTTCATCTTTTTGACCAAAATCATGGACTATCCCCTTTGCAAAAATGCCAATTTTGCCTTCTTTTTAAATCCATGTTCATATTGTTTAGAAAGGCTTGTTTTCTAGAGAGAACGTCACAAAACACTTTTTCTTGGTGTATTTTGCATAAAACGAAACCTTAAAAAAATGTCAAATTTTTGACCAAAACCATGGACTAACCCCTTTGCAAAAATGCCAATTTTGTGGGTTTTTCAAACCGATGTTTTCGTTGTTCAGAAAGGCTTGTTTGCTATATGAAACGTGTAAAAGAGCTTTTTCACGATTTATTTTCACAATCTATGAAATGGGAATACAGGGGGTTACAGGGGGTTACAAGGGGTTACAAGGGGTTACATGGGGCTACAAGGGGTTACAAGGGGTTACAGAGGGTTACAAGGGATTACAATGGGTGAAAGGGGGTTACAAAGGATTATAGAAACTTTTTTTTAACTAGATCGTTCCCAGATACTTTTTCTTGGTCTATTTTACATAAAAATAAAAAATGACAGCCTAACCCCTTTAGAAAAATTGTAATTTTGCGTCTTTCGTACACAGTTGTTTTTATAGTCTTTAAAGGCTTCTTTTTTATCTAGAAAGTCAGCAAACACTCTTTCTCGATCTATTTTTGATAAACACAAAAGATGAAAAAACTTCAACTTTTTAACCAAAATCATGGACTATCCCCTTTGCAAAAATGCCAATTTTGCCTTCTATTTAAATCCATGTTTATATTGTCTAGAAAGGCTTGTTTTCTAACGAATACGTTACCAAATACTTTTTCTGGGTGTATTTTGCATAAAACGAAACGTTCACAAAATTTCAAATTTTTGACCAAAACCATGGACTAACCCCTTTGCAAAAATACCAATTTTGTGGGTTTTTGAAACTGATGTTTTCGTTGTTCAGAAAGGCTTGTTTGCTAGATAAAACGTCGAAAATAGCTTTTTCACGATTTATTTTCACGATCTATGACATGGGAATACAGGGGGTGACAGGGGATGACAAGGGGTTACAGGGGGTTACAAAGGTTTATAGAAACTTTTTTCTAACTAGAACGTTCCCAGATACTTTTTCTTGGTCTATTTTACATAAAAATCAAAGTTTAAAAAAAAAATCTCAAATTTTTGACCAAAACGACGGACTAACCCCTTTAGAAAAATTGTAATTTTGCGTTTCTCGCACACAGTTGTTTTTATAGTCTTTAAAGGCTTCCTTTTTATCTAGAAAGTCAGCAAACATTTTTTCTCGATCTATTCGTGATAAACACAAAAGATGAAAAAACTTTAACTTTTTAACCAAAGTCATGGACTATCCCCTTTGCAAAAATGTCAATTATGCCTTCTTTTTAAATCCATGTTTATATTGTCTAGAAAGGCTTGTTTTCTAACGAGAACGTCACCAAATACTTTTTCCGGGTGTATTTTGCATAAAACGAATGGTTAACAAAATTTCAAATTTTTGACCAAAACCATGGACTAACCCCTTTGCAAAAATGCCAATTTTGGAGGTTTTTCAAACCGATGTTTTCGCTCTTCAGAAAGGCTTGTTTGCTATATGAAACATCGATAATAGCTTTTTCACGATTTATTTTCACGATCTATGACATGGGAATACAGGGGGTTACAGGGGGTTACAAGGGGTTACAAGGGGTTGCACGGGGTTACAAGGGGTTCCAAGGGGTTACAGGGGGTTACAAGGGGTTACAAGAGGTGACAGGGGGTGACAAGAGGTTACAGGGGGTTACAAAGGATTATAGAAACTTTTTATTTAACTAGAACGTTCCCAGATACTTTTCCTTGTTTTTTTTTTGCATAAAAATCAAAAATGAAGAAATCTCTAATTCTTGAACAAAACGACCGACTAACCCGTTTAGAAAAATTGTAATTTTGCTTTCTTTGTTTACAAGTGTTTTTATAGTCTTTAAAGGATTCTTTTTTATCTAGAACGTCAGCAACACTTTGTCTCGATCTATTTCTAAAAAACACTAAGGATGAAAAAACTTCATCTTTTTGACCAAAATCATGGACTATCCCCTTTGCAAAAATGCCAATTTTGCCTTCTTTTTAAATCCATGTTCATATTGTTTAGAAAGGCTTGTTTTCTAGAGAGAACGTCACAAAACACTTTTTCTTGGTGTATTTTGCATAAAACGAAACCTTAAAAAAATGTCAAATTTTTGACCAAAACCATGGACTAACCCCTTTGCAAAAATGCCAATTTTGTGGGTTTTTCAAACCGATGTTTTCGTTGTTCAGAAAGGCTTGTTTGCTATATGAAACGTGTAAAAGAGCTTTTTCACGATTTATTTTCACAATCTATGAAATGGGAATACAGGGGGTTACAGGGGGTTACAAGGGGTTACAAGGGGTTACATGGGGCTACAAGGGGTTACAAGGGGTTACAGAGGGTTACAAGGGATTACAATGGGTGAAAGGGGGTTACAAAGGATTATAGAAACTTTTTTTTAACTAGATCGTTCCCAGATACTTTTTCTTGGTCTATTTTACATAAAAGTAAAAAACGACAGCCTAACCCCTTTAGAAAAATTGTAATTTTTCGTCTTTCGTACAACAGTTGTTTTTATAGTCTTTAAAGGCTTCTTTTTTATCTAGAACGTCAGCAAACACTTTTTCTCGATCTATTTTTGATAAACACAAAAAATGAAAAAACTTCAACTTTTTAACCAAAATCATGGACTATCCCCTTTGCAAAAATGCCAATTTTGCCTTCTTTTTAAATCCATTTTTACATTGTCTAGAAAGGCTTCTTTTCTAACAAGAACGTCACCAAATACTCTTTCTGGGTGTATTTTGCATAAAACAAAACGTTAACAAAATTTCAAATTTTCGACCAAAACCATGGACTAACCCCTCTGCAGAAATGCCTATTTTGTGGGTTTTTGAAACCGATGTTTTCGTTGTTCAGAAAGGCCTGTTTGCTATATAAAACGTCGAAAATAGCTTTTTCACGATTTATTTTCACGATCTATGACATGGGAATACAGGGGATTAAGGGGGAGTTACAAAGGGTTACAAGGGGTTACAAGAGGTTACAAAGGGTTACAAGGGGTTACAGAGGGTTACAAGGGGTTACAAAGGGTGACAGGGGGTGACAAGGGTTACAGGGGGTTCCAAAGGATTATAGAAACTTTTTTCTAACAAGAACGTTCCCAGATAATTTTTCTTGGTCTATTTTACATAAAAATCAAAGTTGAAGAAATCTCAAATTTTTGACCAAAACGATGGACTAACCCCTTTGGAAAAATTCTAATTTTACGTTTTTCGTACACGGTTGTTTTTATAGTCTTCAAAGGCTTCTTTTTTATCTAGAACATCAGCAAGCACTTTTTCTCGATCTATTTTTGATAAACAGAAAAGATGAAAAAACTTCAACTTTTTGACCAAAATCATGGACTATCCCCTTTGCAAAAATGCCAATTTGCCTTCATTTTAAATCCATGTTTATATTGTCTAGAAAGGCTTGTTTTCTAACGAGAACGTCACCAAATACTTTTTCTGGCTGTATTTTGCATAAAACGAAACGTTCACAAAATTTTAAATTTTTGACCAAAACCATGGACTAACTTGTTTGCAAAAATGCCAATTTTGTGGGTTTTTGAAACTGACGTTTTTGTAGCTCAGAAAGGCTTGTTTGCTAGATAAAACGTCGAAAATCTTTTTTTCGCTATTTATTTTCACGATTTATGACATGGGAATACAGGGGGTTACAAGGGGTCACAGGGGGTTACAAGGTGTTACAAGGGGTTACAGGGGGTTACAAGGGGTTACAAGGGGAATACAAGGGGTTGCAAAGCGTTACAAGGAGTTACAAGGGGTGACAGGGGGTTACAAAGGATCATAGAAACTTTTTTCTAGCTGGAACGTTCCCAGACACTTTCACTTGGTCTATTTTGCATAAAAATCAAAGTTGAAGAAATCTCAAATTTTCGACCAAAACGATGGACTAACCCCTTTGAAAAATTCTAATTTTACGTTTTTCGTACACGGTTGTTTTTATAGTTTTTAAAGGCTTCTTTTTTTATGTAGAACGTCAGCAAACACTTTTTCTCGATCTATTTTTGATAAACAAAAAAGATGAAAAAACTTCAACTTTTTGACCAAAATCATGGACTATCCCCTTTGCAAAAATGCCAATTTTGCCTTCTTTTTAAATCCATGTTTATATTGTCTAGAAAGGCTTGTTTTCTAACAAAAACGTCACCAAATACTTTTTCTGGGTGTGTTTTAGATAAAACGAAACGTTCACAAAATTTCAAATTTTTGACCAAAACCATGGACTGAACCCTTTGCAAAAATGCCAATTTTGTGGGTTTTTGAGACGGATGTTTTTGTTGTTCAGAAAGGCTTGTTTGCTAGATAAAACGTCGAAAATCGTTTTTTCACAATTTATTTTCACCATTTATGACATGGGAATACAGGGGGGTACAAGGGGTTACAGGGGGTAATAAGGGGTTACAAGGGGTTACAGGGGGTTACAGGGGGTTACAAGGGGTTACAAAGGGTTACAAGGGGTTACAAGGGGTGACAGGGGGTGACAAGGGGTTACAAGGGGTTTCAAAGGGTTACAAGCGGTTACAAGGGGTGACGGGGGGTTTCAAGGGGTTAAAAGGGGTTACAAAGGGTTACAAGGGGTTACAAGGGGTGACGGGGGGTGACAAGGGGTTACAGGGGGTCACAAAGAATTATAGAAACTTTTTTCTAGCTAGAACGTTCCCAGATACTTTTTCTTGGTCTATTTTGCTTAAAAATCAAAGTTGAAGAAAACTCAATTTTTTGACCAAAACGATGGACTAACCCCTTTGGAAAAATTCTAATTTTACGTTTTTCGTACACGGTTGTTTTTATAGTCTTTAAAGGCTTCTTTTTTATCTGGAACGTCAGCAAACACTTTTTCTCGATCTATTTTTGATAAACACAAAAGATGAAAAAACTTCAACTTTTTGACCAAAATCATGGACTATCCCCTTTGCAAAAATGCCAATTTTGCCTTCTATTTAAATCCATGTTTATATTGTCTAGAAAGGCTTGTTTTCTAACGAGAACGTCACCAAATACTTTTTCTGGGTGTATTTTGCATAAAACGAAACGTTCACAAAATTTCAAATTTTTGACCAAAACCATGGACTAACCCCTTTGCAAAAATGCAAATTTTGTGGGTTTTTGAAACTGACGTTTTTGTAGCTCAGAAAGGCTTGTTTGCTAGATAAAACGTCGAAAATCGTTTTTTCACGATTTAATTTCACCATTTATGACATGGGAATACAGGGGGTTACAAGGGGTTACAGGAAGTAACAAGGGGTTACAAGGGGTTACAAGGGGTTACAAGGGGTTACAGGAGGTTACAAGGGGTTACAAGGGGTTACAAGGGGTGACAGGGGGTGACAAGTGGTTACAGGGGGTTACAAAGGATTATAGAAACTTTTTTCTAGCTAGAACGTTCCCAGATACTTTTTCTTGGTCTATTTTGCATAAAAATCAAAGTTGAAGAAATCTCAAATTTTTCACCAAAACGATGGACTAACTTCTTTGGAAAAATGCCAATTTTGTGGGTTTTTGAAACCGACGTTTTTGTTGCTCAGAAAGGCTTGTTTGCTAGATAAAACGTCGAAAATCGTTTTTTCGCGATTTATTTTCATGACTTATGACATGGGAATACAGGGGGTTACAAGGGGTCACAGGGGGTTACAAGGGGTTACAGGGGGTTACAAGGGGTTACAAGGGGAATGCAAGGGGTTACAAAGGGTTACAAGGAATTACAACGGGTGACAGGGGGTTACAAAGGATTATAGAAACTTTTTTCTAGCTAGAACGTTCCCAGATACTTTTTCTTGGTCTATTTTGCATAAAAATGAAAGTTGAAGAAAACTCAATTTTTTGACTAAAACGATGGACTAACCCCTTTGAAAAATTCTAATTTTACGTTTTTCGTACACGGTTGTTTTTATAGTCTTTAAAGGCTTCTTTTTTTATCTGGAACGTCAGCAAACATTTTTTCTCGATCTATTTTTGATAAACACAAAAGATGAAAAAACTTCAACTTTTTGACCAAAATCATGGACTATCCCCTTTGCAAAAATGCCAATTTTGCCTTCTTTTTAAATCCATGTTTATATTGTCTAGAAAGGCTTGTTTTCTAACGAGAACGTCACCAAATACTTTTTCTGGCTGTATTTTGCATAAAACGAAACGTTCACAAAATTTCAAATTTTTGACCAAAACCATGGACTAACCCCTTTGCAAAAATGCAAATTTTGTGGGTTTTTGAAACCGATGTTTTTGTTGTTCAGAAAGGCTTGTTTGCTAGATAAAACGTCGAAAATCGTTTTTTCACGATTAAATTTCACCATTTATGACATGGGAATACAGGGGGTTACAAGGGGTTACAGGAAGTAACAAGGGATTACAAGGGGTTACAAGGGGTTACAGGAGGTTACAAGGGGTTACAAGGGGTTACAAAGGGTTACAAGGGGTTACAAGGGGTGACAGGGGGTGACAAGGGGTTACAGGGGGTTACAAAGGATTATAGAAACTTTTTTCTAGCTAGAACGTTCCCAGATACTTTTTCTTGGTCTATGTTGCATAAAAATCAAAGTTGAAGAAATCTCAAATTTTTGACCAAAACGATGGACTAACCCCTTTGGAAAATTCTTATTTTACGTTTTTCGTACACGGTTGTTTTTATAGTATTTAAAGGCTTCTTTTTTATCTAGAACGTCAGCAAACACTTTTTCTCGATCTATTTTTGATAAACACAAAAGATGAAAAACCTTCAACTTTTTGACCAAAATCATGGATTTTCCCCTTTACAAAAATGCCAATTTTGCCTTCTTTTGAAATCCGTGTTTATATTGTCTAGAGGGGCTTGTTTTCTAACGAGAACGTCACCAAATACTTTTTCTGAGTGTATTTTTCATAAAAGGAAACGTTAGCAAAATTTTAAATTTTTGACCAAAACCATGGACTAACCCCTTTTCAAAAATGCCAATTTTGTGGGTTTTTCATACCGATGTTTTCGTTGTTTAGAAAGGCTTGTTTGCTATATAAAACGTCGAAAATAGCTTATTCACGATTTATTTTCACGATCTATGCCACGGCTAAAAGCGAAGCTCTCGTTATTGAATTCATAATTTAAATCAAACAATAAACTTGTAATCCACACATCAGGGCACATTCATTTGACTTTTGAGGCAAAGGCTGAGTGATTTTACAGAAAAATCAGAATTTGACAGACTAAGAGTGAAACAAATTTTACATCGAGTTAGTAAATAGTCTTATTTGTACACCGAAAAAATAGCAATCATGTTCGATCACAGTAGATTAGGCCTGGAACACAAATAGACCTATTCGTGTTTTGTATTTGCATTAGCTGTTGCATCATAATGTGGCATTCACCAGTCTCTCCAACATTGCTCCGTTAGAGAGACTATGGATAACTGGCAACCCCGAAATATAGTTTTAAGAAACACATGCGCCACGATAGTCCTTGGTGGCAGCCAATTTACACGTTGCATTCCTCTGTCTAAAAGAGAGGCCAAAATAAAAAATCAGACCGGATTTTTTGTGTTCGACAAGTTTAGTTTACTAGTACATCTTGGCGACGAATCTGGTGGCGTGTAAACCAGCCTTTTAAACATACTTTTTCTCATCACGTCTCAGGTAAACAGCACTATAAGGCCCTTTTTTTATCATACAGACCTCGGACAGAATTTGTTCTTTTTTGTCCTGTTTAAACCTAAAATTCTTCAGTTTTTTCACAATTTTGCAAGAGAATTTGCACTCATTCAATATCCACGACGATCAAAGCACGCGCTTTCTTTCCACAACAAATTATAGCATTGAATTATAAAGCGTTTTCATGAAGAGAATTCTATAATGCCGGGACTTTTCTGTTAGAAAAAGCTGGTCCTATGTGATATGCAGGGTAATAATTTTGGGCTTTTAATGAAAACGATAAAAAAAATTTCCCAAAATCACTTTTCGACCAGCCGGACGCGCGGGTTCTCACTTTTGACAGGCACCAAATTAGCAGTACGATCAATAGAGTTACCATTTACGCTTCAACATGATAGAGAAATTGTTATGTTTAGGTTTTATTTCCCTTTATTCATTCAACTGTGTATGATTTTGTTATGTGTAATCTTTAAAAGCGAGTGATATTTGCGCGCGGCGTTTTGAGTATTCCTGCATGCGATGTTTATGTTCGACTGGAAACAACCGGTGCAGCGATGAAAATTGCGAGAGGGACTACTAACAATCAATAAAATAAATTTAATTCGGTGAAACATGTACAGAGACAATAATTTTCATTCACGAAGAGAAGTATTGAGAGTAAAGTGTCTCAGAGAATCATGAGTCAGGTAAGCATAAGCTTATTTATGTTTTAAGCCGGCTTTCCGGTGTTCGCTCTTTTTCAAGATGAACTCGAGGCAAGAAAATCGCTCAGAGCTTTCTGTTTACAGCCAAAATCATAACTAAATAATCTTCGGAACCTTTTCTTTGAATTTGCGGGTCAAAAAATGTCTAAAGGCTTTTTAAACCTGATACTATTGTAGGTTAGATCATTGCTCGTGTATAAACTTAAGCCGCATAAACCATACGCTCGACTTCAGGAAACCGAAAAGAAAAAACACATCAAAGACAATAATTGCTCAGGCTTACCAGTCAAGATGCTGCTTCTGAAGGTCATCAAGTGTTCCAGAATCGCTTGAGACTTTTCAACCCTCTTACGCCTCAAGCAAGGGCAAGTGAGTAAGCTCATTTTTGAAAACGATGCCATCCGAAATCGGATTTCCAATGACTTTGACAAGCGGTGCATTTGTCAACAAAAAGCGCAAAAAACAAACCAGCCACGAATTACAGAACAATCTTGATAGCAGCTGTATTTCATTTTGTACACCAAGTAGAAAAAGACGGTTTAAAACATCACAAGATGACACAAAACTCTGTCAGCTCCAGCTATCAGTAAGCAAGTTTCCAGACGCTGCATAAATTTTCCGCATAAACTCACCTGTCAAATTTTGACCAATCAGAACATAAAAATTGGACGTAGAGCGTGATCAACGCGTGACAGTGAGAAAAGACAAAAGCGATTGCTTTTCCTGCATGGAAATGTAAAAGCCGGTTGAATTTTCGTGTCCGAGGTCAGTTCGAAATCAACATTTTAAAAGCGCGGCTCATGAAACACGACTTATTTCATATGCATTATAAAAAAATTGAACTTGGGCCTGCGATCATTTGAAAAGTAGCAACTTGTCAGCGGATACCTTCAAAGAATTACTCGAACTCAGAGGATCGATACCTAAGCCCGCGATACGGTCAGGCGATACTGGTAAACAGAAACACTATATTGACAGCTGTCAATTAATCAAAACATGGATGTACAATATCAGGTTGCAGGCTCCCAAACTAGCTAGTAAGTGTGAGATTAAATATGGTATGCCTGTGGCGCGGACGGACGGAAGGTAGGGTGGTCGGTGTACGGTCACGTGATTGCCGAATTTTCTACGATGGATAGATTTTCTATAAAGCTATGGGGCTTCGAATTGAGCCCGTGATCAAATAAAATATCAGCGCAAAACTTTAAACACTACGTGACCTCAATGGATAGAAAAATGAGCCCGCGATCCACTCAGGTGATGATGGTCAGCGTATACTCTAGTTTGACAGCTGTCAATTAACCTTCATTAGAATGGCGAATATTCGAATTAACAGACATGTAGTGGAAAATGGCAGATCGTGTACCTGAGCGAACCTGAGCCCACGTTATTAGTTTTCTGATAGTGGTCTGCACATATCCCATTTTGACAGCTGTCAATTGACCATAATTTGGCTTGCTAATGTAACTTTAAACGACTGTCAGCCAACTGACAGCCTTGCCCGGCGTAGTTTCGTTTTTATGTTGAATTGGTAGGTGTGACATATTATATTAGCTTATATATATGGGCAAAACGACTGGTCTTTTATCTGAGCCCGCAAGACGGTCATGTGATAACTGTCAGCGGATGTCTGATTTTGACAGCTGTCAATCTAATCGTACTCATACGGATGGCTTACATAACTAAGAGGCAAGTCAAGTTGTGCGAGATCTATTGTGACATTTGACATCGGCTTACATGAAGTGTGTGTACGGGTGGGCGTACGCTACGTCATAACCAAATTTTCTCCGATAGATAGTTTACCAAATTTTCTTACCCATGGTGCTCCGCTGCGAACGCGCCTCGCGCGCGCCAAATCTCCGCTATAAAAACAAGAAGTTCAAAAAATCGAAAAATTGACATTTTTCCAAAGGGGTTAAGCCATGGTTTTGGTCCAAAAATGGCCATTTTTCCAACTTTTTTTTTTAGGCAATATAGGCCAGGAAAATGTCTTTGACGATATTCTAGAGCCAAAAACCGCATTTCTAGGCTATAAAAACAAGAAGTTCAAAAAGTCGAAATATTGACATTTTACCAAAGGGGTTAATTCATGGTTTTGGTCCAAAAATGGCCATTTTTCCAACTTTTTTTTTTTAGGCATTATAGGCCAGGAAAATGTCTTTGACGATATTCTAGAGCCAAAAAACGCCTTTCTAGGCTATAAAAACAACAAGTTCAAAAAGTCGACAAATTGACACTCTTCCAAAGGGGTTAACCCATGGTTTTGGTCCAAAATTGGCCATTTTTCCAACTTTATTTTTTAAGGCAATATAGGCCAGGAAAATGTCTTTGACGATATTCTAGAGCCAAAAAACGTATTTCTAGGCTATAAAAACAAGAAGATTAAAAAGTCGAAAAATTAACATTTTTCCAAAGAGGTTAACCCATGGTTTTGGTCCTAAAATGGCCATTTTTCGAACTTTTTTTTTTAGACAATATAGGCCAGGAAAATGTCTTTGACGATATTCTAGAGCCAAAAAACGCCTTTCTAGGCTATAAAAACAAAAACTTCAAAAAGTCGAAAAATTGACATTTTCCAAAGGGGTTAACCCATGGTTTTGGTCCAAAAATGGCCATTTTTCCAACTTTTTTTTTTTAGACTATATAGGCCAGGAAAATGTCTTTGGCGACATTCTAGAGGCAAAAAACGCCTTTGTAGGCTATAAAAACAAGAAGTTCAAAAAGTCGAAAAATTGACACTTTTCCATAGGGGTTAACCCATGGTTTTGGTCCAAAAATGGTCATTTTTTCAACTTTTTTTTTTAGAATGTCTTTGACGATATTCTAGAGCCAAAAAACGCCTTTCTAGGCTATAAAAACAAAAACTTCAAAAAGTCGAAAAATTGACATTTTCCAAAGGGGTTAACCCATGGTTTTGGTCCAAAAATGGCCATTTTTCCAACTTTTTTTTTTTAGACTATATAGGCCAGGAAAATGTCTTTGACGATATTCTAGAGCCAAAAAACGCCTTTCTAGGCTATAAAAAATAGAAGTTCAAAAAATGGAAAAATTGACATTTTTCCAAAGGGGTTAACCCATGGTTTTGGTCCAAAAATGGCCATTTTTCCAACTTTTTTTTTTAGGCAATAGCTTACTGGAAAATGTGTTTGACGATATTCTAGAGCCAAAAAACACCTTTCTAGGCTAAAACAACAAGAAGTTCAAAAAGTCAAAAAATTGACATTTTTCCAAAAGGGTTAACCCATGGTTTTGGTCCAAAAATGGCCATTTTTTCAACTTTTTTTTTTTCGGCAATATAGGCCAGGAAAATGTCTTTGTTGATATTTTAGAGCCAAAAAACGCCTTTCTAGCCTATAAAAACAACAAGTTCAAAAAGTCGAAAAATTGACATTTTTTCAAAAGGGTTAACCCATGGTTTTGGTCCACAAATGGCCATTTTTCCAACTTTTTTTTTTTAGGCAATATAGGCCACGAAAATGTCTTTGACGATATTCTAGAGTCAAAAAACGCCTTTCTAGGCTATAAAAAAAAAAGTTCAAAAACTCGAAAAATTGACACTTTTGCAAAGGGGTTAACCCATGGTTTTGGTCCAAAAATGGCCATTTTTCCAACTTTTTTTTTTAGGCAATATAGGCCAGGAAAATGTCTTTGACGATATTCTAGAGCCAAAAAACGCCATTCTCGGCTATAAAAACAACAAGTTCAAAAAGTCAAAAAATGGAAAATTTTTCCAAAGGGTTTAACCCATGGATTTGGTCCAAAAATGGCCATTTTTCCAACTTTTTTTTTTTTGGCAATATAGGCCAGGAGAATGTCTTTGACGATATTCTAGAGCCAAAAAACGCCTTTCTAGGCTATAAAAACAAAAACTTCAAAAAGTCGAAAAATTGACATTTTCCAAAGGGGTTAACCCATGGTTTTGGTCCAAAAATGGCCATTTTTCCAACTTTTTTTTTTTAGACTATATAGGCCAGGAAAATGTCTTTGGCGACATTCTAGAGGCAAAAAACGCCTTTGTAGGCTATAAAAACAAGAAGTTCAAAAAGTCGAAAAATTGACACTTTTCCATAGGGGTTAACCCATGGTTTTGGTCCAAAAATGGTCATTTTTTCAACTTTTTTTTTTTAGAATGTCTTTGACGATATTCTAGAGCCAAAAAACGCCTTTCTAGGCTATAAAAACAAAAACTTCAAAAAGTCGAAAAATTGACATTTTCCAAAGGGGTTAACCCATGGTTTTGGTCCAAAAATGGCCATTTTTCCAACTTTTTTTTTTTAGACTATATAGGCCAGGAAAATGTCTTTGGCGACATTCTAGAGGCAAAAAACGCCTTTTTAGGCTATAAAAACAAGAAGTTCAAAAAGTCGAAAAATTGACACTTTTCCATAGGGGTTAACCCATGGTTTTGGTCCAAAAATGGTCATTTTTTCAACTTTTTTTTTTAGGCAATATAGGCCAGGAAAATGTCTTTGACGCTATTCTAGAGCCGAAAAACGCCTTTCTAGGCTATAAAAACTAGAACTTCAAAAAGTGGAAAAACTGACATTTTTTGAAAGGGGTTAACCCATGGTGTTGGTCCAAAAATGCCTATTTTTAAACTTTTTTTTTAGGCAATATAGGCCAGGAAAATGTCTTTGACGATATTCTAGAGCCAAAAGACGTCTTTCTACGCTATAAAAACAAAAAGTTCAAACAGTCGAAAAATTTATTATTTTTCCAAAGGGGTTAACCCATGGTTTTGGTCCAAAAATGGCCATGGCCATTTGGTCCATTTTTCCACCTTTTTTCTTTTAGGCAATATAGGCCAGGAAAATGTCTTTGACGATATTCTAGAGCCAGAAAACGCTTTTCTAGGCTAAAAAAACAACAAGTTCACAAAGTCGAAAAATTGACACTTTTCCAAAGGGGTTAACCCATGGTTTTGGTCCAAAAATAGCCATTTTTCCACCATTTTTTTTTAGTTAACATAGGCCAGGAAAATACCTTTGACGAAATTCTACAGCCAAGAAACGCCTTTCTAGGCTATAAAAACAACAAGTTCAAAAAGTCAAAAAATTGACAATTTTTCCAAAGTGGTTAACCCATGGTTTTGGTCCAAAAATGGCCATTTTTCCAACTTTTTCTTTTTAGGCAATATAGGCCAGGAAAATTTCTTTGACGATATTCTACAGCCAAAAAACGCCTTTCTAGGCTATAAAAACAACAAGTTCAAAAAGTCGAAATATTGACACTTTTCCAAAGGGGTTAACCCATGGTTTTAGTCCAAAAATGGCCGTTTTTCCAACTTTTTATTTTAGGTAATATAGGCCAGGAAAATGTCTTTGACGACATTCTAGAGCCAAAAAACGACTTTCTAGGCTATAAAAACAAGAAGTTCAAAAAGTCGAAAAATTGACACTTTTCCATAGGGGTTAACCCATGGTTTTGACCCAAAAATGGTCATTTTTTCAACTTTTTTTTTTAGGCAATATAGGCCAGGAAAATGTCTTTGACGATATTCTAGAGCCGAAAAACGCCTTTCTAGGCTATAAAAACTAGAACTTCAAAAAATGGAAAAACTGACATTTTTTGAAAGGGGTTAACCCATGGTGTTGGTCCAAAAATGCCTATTTTTAAACTTTTTTTTTAGGCAATATAGGCCAGGAAAATGTCTTTGACGATATTCTAGAGCCAAAAGACGTCTTTCTACGCTATAAAAACAAAAAGTTCAAACAGTCGAAAAATTTATTATTTTTCCAAAGGGGTTAACCCATGGTTTTGGTCCAAAAATGGCCATGGCCATTTGGTCCATTTTTCCACCTTTTTTCTTTTAGGCAATATAGGCCAGGAAAATGTCTTTGACGATATTCTAGAGCCAGAAAACGCTTTTCTAGGCTAAAAAAACAACAAGTTCACAAAGTCGAAAAATTGACACTTTTCCAAAGGGGTTAACCCATGGTTTTGGTCCAAAAATAGCCATTTTTCCACCATTTTTTTTTAGTTAACATAGGCCAGGAAAATACCTTTGACGAAATTCTACAGCCAAGAAACGCCTTTCTAGGCTATAAAAACAACAAGTTCAAAAAGTCAAAAAATTGACAATTTTTCCAAAGTGGTTAACCCATGGTTTTGGTCCAAAAATGGCCATTTTTCCAACTTTTTCTTTTTAGGCAATATAGGCCAGGAAAATTTCTTTGACGATATTCTACAGCCAAAAAACGCCTTTCTAGGCTATAAAAACAACAAGTTCAAAGAGTAAAAAATTGACACTTTTTCAAAGGGGTTAACCCATGGTCTTGGTCCAAAAATGGCCATTTTTCCAACTTTTTATTTTAGGTAATATAGCGCAGGAAAATGTCTTTGACGATATTCTAGAGCCAAAAAACGCCTTTCTAGGCTAAAAAAACAAGAAGTTTAAAAAGTGGAAAAATTGACATTTTTCCAAAGGGGTTAACCCATGGCTTTGGTCCAAAAATGGCTATTTTTCCAACTTTTTTTTTTAGGCAATATAGGGCAGGAAAATGTCTTTGACGATATTCTAGAGCCAAAAAACGCCTTTCTAGGCTATAAAAACAAGAACTTCAAGCAGTCGAAAAATTGACACTTTTCCTAAGGGTTAACCCATGGTTTTAGTCCAAAAATGGCCGTTTTTCCAACTTTTTATTTTAGGTAATATAGGCCAGGAAAATGTCTTTGACGACATTCTAGAGCCAAAAAACGACTTTCTAGGCTATAAAAACAAGAAGTTCAAAAAGTCGAAAAATTGACACTTTTCCAAAGGGGTTTACCCATGGTTTTAGTCCAAAAATGGCCGTTTTTCCAACTTTTTATTTTAGGCAATATAGGCCAGGAAAATGTCTTTGACGATATTCTAGAGCCAAAAAACGCCTTTCTAGGCTATAAAAACAACAAGTTCACAAAGTCGTAAATTTGACACTTTTCCAAAAGCGTTAACCCATGGTTTTAGTCCAAAAATGGCCATTTTTCCAACCTGTTTTTTTTTAGGGAATATAGGCCAGGAAAATGTCTTTGACGATATCCTAGAGCCAAAAACAACCTTTATAGGCTATAAAAACAACAAGTTAAAAAAGTCGTAAATTTGACACTTTTCCAAAAGGGTTAACCCATGGTTTTGGTCCAATAATGGCCATTTTTCCAACTTTTTTTTTAGGCAATATAGGCCAGGAAAATGTCTTTGACGATATTCTAGAGCCAAAAAACACCTTTCTAGGCTATAAAAACAACAAGTTCAAAAAGTCGAAAAATTAACATTTTTCCAAAAGGGGTTAACCCATGGTTTTGGTTCAAAAATGGCCATTTTTCCAACTTTTTTTTTTTTAGGCAATATAGGCCAGGAAAATGTCTTTGACGATATTCTAGAGCCAGAAAACGCCTTTCTAGGCTATAAAAACAAGAAGTTTAAACAGTCGAAAAATTGACATTTTTCCAAAGGATTTAACCCACGGTCTAGGTCCAAAATTGGCCATTTTTCCAACCTTTTTTTTTTAGGCAATCTAGGCAAGGAAAATGTCTTTGACGATATTCTAGACCCAGAAAACGCCTTTCTAGGCTATAAAAACAAGAACTTCACAAAGTCGACAAATTGATCTTTTTCCAAAGGGGTTAACCTATGGTTTTGGTCCAAAAATGGCCATTTTTCCAACTTTTTTTTTTTTAGGCAATATAGGCCAGGAAAATGTCTTTGACGGTATTCTAGAGCCAAAAAACGCCTTTCTAGGCTATAAAAACAAGAACTTCAAAAAGTCGAAAAATTGACATTTTTCTTCACGGGTTAACCTATGGTTTTGGTCCAATAATGGCCATTTTTCCAACTCTTTTTTTTAGGCAATATAGGCCAGGAAAATGTCTTTGACGATATTCTAGAGCCAAAAAACGCCTTTCTAGGCTATAAAAACAAGAAGTTCTTGAAGTCGAAAAATTGACATTTTTCTAAAATTGTTAACCCATGGTTTTCGTCCAAAAATGACCATTTTTCCAACTTTTTTTTTTTAGGCAATATAAGCCAGGAAAATGTCTTTGACGATATTCTAGAGCCAAAAAACGCCTTTCTAGGCTATAAAAACAAGAACTTAAAAAAGTCGAAAAATTGACATTTTTCCAAAGGGGTTAACCCATGGTTTTGGTCCAAAAATGGCCATTTTTCCAACTTTTTTTTTTTAGGCAATATAGGCCAGGAAAATGTCTGACGATATTCTAGAGCCAAAAAACGCCTTTCTAGGGGATAAAACCAAGAAGTTTAAAAAGTCGAAAAAGTGACATTTTTACAAAGGGGTTAACCCAAGGTTTTGGTCCAAAAATGGCCATTCTGCCAACTTTTTTTTTTTTAGGCAATATAGGCCAGGAAAATGTTTTTGACGGTATTCTACAGCCCAAAAACGCCTTTCTAGGCTAAATAAACAAGAAGTTTTAACAGTCGAAAAATTGATATTTTTCCAAAGGGGTTAACCTATGGTTTTGGTCCAAAAATGGTCATTTTTCCAATTTTTTTTTTCAGGCAATATAGGCCAGGAAAAGGTCTATGACGATATTCTACAGCCAAAAAACTCCTTTCTAGGCTTTTAAAACAAGAAGTTCAAAAAGTCGAAAACTTGTCATTTTTCCAAAGGGGTTAACCCATGGTTTTGGTCCAAAAATGGCCATTTTTCAAACTTTTTTTTTAAGGCAATGTAGGCCAGGAAAATGTCTTTGACGATATTCTAGAGCCAAAAAACACCCTTCTAGGCTATAAAAACAGCAAGTTCGAAAAGTCCAAAAAGTGAAATTTTTACAACGAGGTTAACCCATGGTTTTGGTCTAAAAATGGCCATTTTTCCAACTTTTTTTTGTAGGCAATATAGGCCAGGAAAATGTCTTTTACGATATTCTAGAGCCAAAAAACGCCTTTCTAGGCTATAAAAACAAGAACTTCAAAAAGTCGAAAAATTGACATTTTTCCAAAGGGGTTAACCCATGGTTTTCGTCCAAAAATGACCATTTTTCCAACTTTAATTTTTTTAGGCAATATAGGCTAGGAAAATGTCTTTGACGATATTCTACAGCCAAAAAACGCCTTTCTAGGCTATGAAAACAACAAGCTCAAAAAGTTTGAAAAATTGACATTTTTCCAAAGGGGTTAACCCATGCTTTTGCTCCAAAAATGGCCATTTTTCCAACTTTTTTTTTTTAGGCCTTATAGGCCAGGAAAATATCTTTGACGATATTCTAGAGCGAAAAAACGCCTTTCTAGGCTATAAAAACAAGAAGTTCAAAAAGTCGAAAAATTGACATTTTTCCAAAGAAGTTAACCCATGGAATATGATCAAAGACATTTACCTGGCCTATTTTGCCTAAAAAAACGAAGTTGGAAAAATGGCCATTTCTGGACCAAAACCATGGGTTAACCTCTTTGTATTTTTCGACTGTTTCAACTTTTTGTTTTTATAGACTAGAAGGGCGTATTTTCGTTCTAGAATATTAAGAAAGACATTTTCCTGGCCTATATTTCGTAAAAAAAAATTTGGAAAAATGGCCATTTTTGGACCAAAACCAAGGGTTAACCCCTTTGGAAAAATGTCAATTTTTCGACTTTTTGAACTTCTTGTTTTTATAGCCTTTAGAGACGTTTTTTCGTTCTAAAATATCATAAAAGACATTTTCCTGGCCTATATTACTTCAAATAAAAAATTTTGAAAAATCGCAATTTTTCGACCAAAGCCATGGGTTAACCGTTTGTTATTTTTGTCTATTTTTCGACTTTTTTTAACTTTTTTTTTTATAGCCTAGAAGAGCGTTTTTTTCATTTTAGAATATCGTAAACGACATTTTCCTGGCCTATATTGCCAAAAAAAAAAAAGTTAGAAAAATGGCCATTTTTGGACCAAAACCATGAGTTAACCCCTTTGGAAAAATGTCAATTTTTCGACTTTTTTTAACTTTTTGTTTTTATAGCCTACAAGGGCGTTTTTTCCTTTTTGAATATCTTAAACGACATTTTCCTGGCCTATAATGCCTAAAACAAAAAAATTGAAAAATGGCCATTTTTGGACCAAAACCATGGGTTAACCCTTTTGGAAAAATGTCAGTTTTTCGACTTTTTAAACTTTTTCTTTTTATAGCCTAGAAAGGCGAATTTTCGTTCTAGAATATTATAAAAGACATTTTCCTGGCCTATATTGCCTAAAATAAAAAAGGTTGCAAAAATGGACATTTTTCGACCAAAACCATGGGTTAACCCCTTTGGAAAAATGTCAATTTTTCGACTTTTTTTAACTTTTTGTTTTTATAGCCTACAAGGGCGTTTTTTCCTTTTTGAATATCTTAAACGACATTTTCCTGGCCTATAATGCCTAAAACAAAAAAATTGAAAAATGGCCATTTTTGGACCAAAACCATGGGTTAACCCTTTTGGAAAAATGTCAGTTTTTCGACTTTTTAAACTTTTTCTTTTTATAGCCTAGAAAAGCGTTTTTTCGTTCTAGATAATCATAAAATACATTTTCCTGCACTTTATTGACTAAAAAAAAAGAAGGTTGCAAAAATGGACATTTTTCGACCAAAACCATGGGTTAACCCCTTTTGAAAAATGTCAATTTTTCGACTGTTTGAACTTGTTGTTTTTATAGCCTAGAAAGGCGTATTTTCGTTCTAGAATATCATAAAAGACATTTTCGTGGCCTATATTGCCTAGAAAGAAAGGTTGAAAAATGGCCTTTTCGGACCAAAACCATGGGTTAACCCCTTTGGAAAAATGTCAATTTTTCGACTTTTTGAACTTCTTCTTTTTATAGCCTAGAAAGGCGTTTTTTCGTTCTAGAATATCATAAAGGACATTTTCTTGGCCTATATTGCCTAAAATAAAAAAGTTGGAATAATGTCAATTTTTCGGCTTTTTTTTAACTTTTTGTTTTTATAGCCTAGAAGGGCGTTTTTTTTTTTAGAATATCGTAAACGACATTTTCCTGGCCTATAATGCCTAAAAAATAAGTTAGGAAAATGGCCATTTTTGGACCAAAATCATGGGTTAACCTCTTTGGAAAAATGTCAGTTTTTCGACTTTTTAAATTTTTTCTTTTTATAGCCTAGAAAGGCGTTTTTCCGTTCTAGAATATAATACAAGACATTTTCCTTTCCTATATTGCCTAAAAAAAAAATGTGGAAAAATGTCCGTTATGGCACCAAAACCAAGGGTCAATGTTTCGACTTTTGGAAGTTCTTGTTTTTATAGCCTAGAAAGGCGTTTTTTCGTTCTAGAATAACATAAAAGAAATTTTCCGGCCTATATTGCCTAAAAAAAAAAAATTGAAAAATGGTCATTTTTGGATCAAAACCGTGGGTTAACCCCTTTGGAAAATGTCAGTCTTTTCGACTTTTTAACTTCTTGTTTTTGATAGCCTAGAAAGGCGCTCTTTCGTTCTAGAATATCGTAGAAGACATTTTACTGGCCTATATTGCCTAAAAAAAAAAGTTGGAAAAACGGCCATTTTTTGACCCAAAGCCATGGGTTAACCTCTTTGTAAAAATGTCAATTTTTTTGCCCTTTTTAAATTTCTTGTTTCTCTAGCCTAGAAAGGCGTTGTTTCGTTCCAAAATATTGTAAACGAGATTTTCCTGGCTTATATTTCCTTCCCAAAAAAGTTGGAAAAATGGCTATTGTTGGAACAAAACCAAAGGTTAACCCCTTTTGAAAAATCCCAATTTTTCGACTCTTTGAACTTCTTTTTTTTATTGCCTAGAAAATTGTTGTTTTGTCCTAGAATATCGTAAAAGACATTTTCCTGGCCCATATTTCCTTACAAAAAAAAGTTGCAATAATGGCGACTGTCTGACCAAACCCAAGGGTTAATCCCTTTGGAAAAATCTCAATTTTTCGACTTTTTAAACCTCTTGTTTTTATAGGGTAGAAAATCGTTGTTTCCTTCTAGAATATCGCAAAGGACATTTTCCTTGCCTATATTTCCTTAAAAAAAAAAGTTGGAAAAATGGCCATGTTTGGACCAAAACCTTGGGTTATCCTTTTTGGAAAAATGTCAATTTTTTCGACTTTTTGAACTTCTTGTTTTTATCGCCTAGAAAGGCGTTGTTTTGTTTTGAAATATCGCAGAAGACATTTTCTTGGCCTAAATTGCCGAAAAAAAAAGTTGCAAAAATGGTCATTTTTTGACCCCAAACCATGGTTTAACCCATTTGAGAAAATCTCCACTTTTCGACGTTTGGAACTTCTTGTTTTTTAAGCTTAGAAACGCGTTGTTTTGTTGTAGAATATCGTAAAAGACGTTTTCCTGGCCTATATTTCCTTTAACAAAAAAAGTTGGACAAATGGCCATTTTTGGACCAAAACTATGGGTTAACCCCTTTGGAAAAATGTCAATTTTTCGACTTTTTGAACTTCTTCTTTTTATAACCTAGAAAGGCGTTTTTTCGTTCTAGAATATCATAAAAGACATTTTCCTGGCCTATATTGCCTAAAATAAAAAAGTTGGAAAAATGGCCATTCTTGTACCAAAACTATGAGTTAACCCCTTTGTAAAAAACTCCAATTTTCGACTGTTTGAACCTCCTGTTTTTATAGCCTTGAAAGGTGTTGTTTCGTTCTAGAATGTCGGAAACGACATTTTCCTGGCCTATATTTCCTTTTGACATAAAAGTCGGAAAACTGCCATTTTTGGACAAAACCATTGGGTTAACCGCTTTGGAAAAATCTCAATTTTTCGATTTTTTTAGTTTCTTGTTTTTATAGCCTAGAAAGGAGTTGTTTCGTTCTAGAATGTCGTAAACGACATTTTCGTGGCCTATATTTCCTTAAAAAAAGGTGTAAAATGGCCATTTTTGGACGAAAACCGTAGGTTAACCCCTTTGGAAAAATCTCAATTTTTCGACTTTCTGAATTTCTTGTTTTTATAGCCTAGAAAGGCGTTGTTTTGTTTTAAAATATCGTGGAAGACATTTCCTTGGTCTATATTGCCTGAAAAAAAAGGTTGAAAAATGGCCATTTTTTGGACCAAAACCATGGGTTAACCCCTTTGGAAAAATCTCAATTTTTTGACTTTTCGAAGTTCTTTTTTTTATAACCTAGAAAAGGGGTTGTTTCGTTGTAGAATATCGTAAAAGATAATTTCCTGGCCTATATTGCCTAAAAAATAAAGTTGGAGAAATGGCCATTTTTAGACCAAAACCATGGAGTAACCCCTTTTGGAAAAATTTCAGTTTTTGACTGTTTGAACTTCTTGTTTTTATAGCCTAGAAAGGCGTTGTTTCGTTCTAGAATATCGTAAAACACATTTTTGTTTACGTTTATCGCCAAAAATGAAAAGTTGGAAAAATGGTCAATTTTTAACCTTGGTTTTTGTCCAAAAATAGATTGTTATCTCGTGTGTTTTTTCAGCATTATATTTATACGAGATTGTTTGTTAATATTTTTTATAGAAAAGATTGCTTTTTAGACTAAAAAAAGGGATTTTTTAAAAAGAAATAAAAAATCGAAATTTTTCAAAGGGGTTTGTCTATGGTTTTAAAAAAAAAATTTAAGTTTTTATCTTATGCGGTTTTTGGGCGAAATTAACCAGAAAATATTGGTTTGTTTACAATCTTTATAGAAAAGATTTCTTTTTAGACAAACATCTATAGATCTACTCTCTTCTTGTCTATTTCGCTCAAAAAACACGCAGGAAAAAAATTTTCATTTTGCATACCAACCATGGACTAACCCCGTTAAAAAATTTCCATATCTTTATCTTTTTTATAAATTAATTTTTCTAGTCTAATAAGCACTCTTTTCTATAAAGAATGTGAACGAAAAATCGTTTCCGGCTTATTTTGCCCAAAACACGCAGGATGAAAATGTCCATTATTTGACAAAAGCCACGGACTGACTAGAAAAATGAATTTTTGGAAACGTCAAAAAAATCGAAATTTTCCAAAGGGGTTTAAAAATTGAAATTTTTATTCTGTTTGTTTTTTTTTTTTTCAGCAAAATAACCCAGAAAAGATTGTTTGTTCTAATTCTTTATGAACAAACAAGAAGATAAAAATGCCTTTTAGACGAGACAAATCATTGAGATTTAATTGAGGGAATTAAAAAAAATCGAAATTTTCCAAAGGGGTTTAAAAATTGAAATTTTTATTCTGTTTGTTTTTTTTTTTCAGCAAAATAACCCAGAACCCGGCTATCGTCGTTCAACATTTGCAGGTGCGTTCTGTCGCACTTTGAAATAAAATTTTCGTACTTTGTAATACCTGTCGCACTTTGTAATAACACTTGTCGCACTTTACAGTAATCTTGAAATGGATGGTCGGAGGACAAGCAACTATATTACAAAGTGCGACAAGTGTTATCACAAATTGCGGCAATTTGCGACAGAAGAGGGTAACTATGCACTGTTACCCTCTAACGTCATAGGCTTTGTAATGTTGCCCGCTCAGCGATTTTCAGAGATTTTGGCGGGAAACAGTTTCATTGTTAGATGTCACGTGACCTCGAAGAAACCAATGAGAGTGCGCGCTGTTGGGAAGAAATTTTAAGTTATTTTTTGATTTCTTTATTTTCTTCCAGCTATATAACACATATAACATCACTGCTTAGTCGTCAGAACTAGCCAAGTACTTTGCCAAAGACTACTAGACCCGTTCTCAGCCTCTATCAGTGTATATCTGGTGATTCTTACACAGAGTCATAGTGTCCTCGCTCTTCAAGGCTTCAAGCAATAGGGGAATAATTGTAAATCATTTAACACAACTTTATCACTATTGTCTGAAGCGTCCCTGAACTAACCAAATATTATGCGAAAGATTTGCCTTCTTTCTCTCTGCTCCAGATTAATATCTGATGATTCCTCTATAGACTCATATTCTTCTAGCCGAACGGACCTTTCACTGGGTTTGCCTATTCCCTTCAAAAACCTTACGAGTTTACACGCAAACAATACCAACGTGAGTATCATGGTGGAAATCAGGAGCAGAGAGGAAACGACGTTTTTCATTTCAGTGATATCGCTGGTGTCTTCTGCCTTTAATAACGGCATCACTGCCATGACAGCTAGGATTGTAAGGTACACCGACTCTAACGCGTTGACTCTTTTCTTCTTGTATGGTTGCAACGTATTGTGGATGGCAAAGATCACCGAGCATATCATAAACAGGATGACCTGAAAGAGTTGTAGGAAATAAATGTTTTCAACGTTGCATTATTAGATTCGGCTCATGTGAAATGCGACGTCTGAACTGGGCCTCAACGTTATGTCTTTCCCAGCGCCTTTGCACTACCAACTTGCAATTGGCTTAGAGTGTTGGTACCAATTAGAAGGGTTTTTCCGCCTTTTATATTCTACTTGCGTGGTCTTGTGGGCCGGCTCAGATTGCGTGTTTTCTCTCTTTTGACATTAGCTGTGTGTACGTTTGAGTTCAAGAACTTCTTAAGTGCTATAGTATCGGAGTTATATGCTTTTACGCGCCTTAACCGCTCGCCTGCTTTGCCTTGCTAGTAACTCAGTCGTTTGGTGCTCGTACATGCTCTTCTGCGAGTGATGACACTTGCTTACCACTGCGTACCGGAAAATCAAAGACCACTCGTAGTTTATTTCGTATCTAAAAAAGCTCCGCTTTTAGGCTTGGTTAAAGTCATAGTATGATTTACCTGTTTGGTGTACCAATCTGGGATGGAAACATAAAACACCATGAGCAACACTCTTCGGAACAGGTCCCATGACCACCACCATAAGCAACGCGGGCTCAGACCATCTGTCAGAGTATCGAAATACTGTGGATCAACTCTCCAGTATCTCTTGGTCACCAAAACAACAGAGATTAGTAGAATAGCCATGAGCAGCAAGGAAAAAATTGCTAAAATCGCCAACCATAGGTGGTCCTTGTCAAAACATTCAATGGTTGCATCGTAGAAAAAAAGGTTTTTCTTTCCAACTTTGATGCAGGAAAGCAGTATTAAACTTGTAATAGCGAGATTATTGTAGGCCAGCAATGTCAGCAGCCAAAATGATCTCAGTATTGAGTTTTTACGACGCTTGAATCTCACAAGGTAAAACTTAGCGCTTACCATGTACAGGAATAAAAAGGCTATAATGGTGGTGAAGGGGAACAAGTAGCCCATAGCAACGGCACCAAGACTGGTCATCTCTTTTACTGCGCAGATTTGGAAAAAACGAAAGTCGAAATTCCATCCAATTCCATTTGGCTCCAAGACAATAAAGACGATTTGGAGGAAGAACAGGGGTCCTCGAAGATCGCTCGACATTCTGGGATTAACTTTAATTATTATACTGATAAACATCAGGATAACGATGATTTGAATGCCGATTACAAAAAACGTTGGCCTGCCTTCACATTCTGTACAATCTGCCAAGCTAGAAAAGAGAAATACACGGCATTTAGCAAAACATACTAGAAAAGAAAAAAAAAACTGAAAGTTAAGCAGTTGTAGTATCAGTCAATATCAGTCAATTACGGAATGAGGTTGATGATAGGAAGAGTTACGCAGATCGAGGAGTCGAGGGCCTGGATAACACACTCAGAGATCTGCACAACTTTTCTTTAATTGTGAAAGGTTTTTTTTTTAATTTATGCAATTCTAGAGTTACGATTGGCTCCTAACCTAATCATTGTGTATTCTTCCCTCTCCTCTCAAGGAATTTTTTTTTTGCATACCTCCTTCAAGTCAGAAGACGAAGTGAAACCCCACAACCACCCCCTTCATTAGGAAATGAAATGTAGGTAATTATTAATGACGAGATAAAACACAGCACCTAATTAGATTTGTTTCTGGCACACAGAAAGTTGCGGAGAACACTATTGTCTCATATGGGAACTGCAAGACCTGAGTCAGTGCCGGATCCAGACCTTGAGATAAGGGGGGGGGGGGGGGGTCTCCAAAAATTTTTTTAGTTTGGTCTTATAATAAGGGGGGGCGGGGGCCCCCGGGTCCCTCTCCTGGATCCGCCATTGTGAGTGATTTCAAGTTATCAAAACTAGTATTATTAAGGGAAAGGGTAGGGTTGAAACGGAAAGGGCGAACTGATATGCTGGGTTTGTCAAGAAAGTAAAAAAATTCAGTCTTGTAAGATGATTGGGTGCAAGAAGAACTGACGGCACTGTACAAAAAAGCAGGAAAAAGATAAGGAATTTACGAAGTAAGAACACAGTAATGTAGGTCAAATAGAATATGGTGAAATTCCATTAAATTAAAATGTCACCTTTCGAGTCCCAAACTGAATCCCAGGTTAAGGGCAATGTTGAGTCCAACGCTGAAATTTTTCTTGCAACGACCACACAGAATTCCCTTTCGATTGTGAGCACATTGACCATCGGGATCGAATTTGCATCCCGGCAAATCTCTATCGCTTTTGTAGTGACATAATTGATAAGGGCACCTGTAGGTTACTAGGCTACCATTCTCTTCATTTCCCCAATAACTCTTCTTCAGATACACAGTTCGTCTATCGATCCCGCACCTATGATTGGAAGTCAGCAAATCAAGAATTCGTAGATCTGAGTTACACAATTTAGGTCCTGCAAATGGGGACTTTTAGCTTGACAGAAATCAAATAAGGTTATTCATTTATTCACCCCTTCATCGTCATTCATTCATTAAAACAGCAATGATGACGAAGGGAATGATGGTTGTTGTAGTCAAATGACACCCTTCCAAAACGTTTAGAGGTAGTCTGTACTGAAGTAAGGGTGGGTCAAGGGGAGGCGCCCGGATAGCCCGCACCCCTCTCAACTATCGAGACCACACCCACCATCCCAGTGGCAGAACAATAGGCAGGTCAAGTAAAAACAAGGTGACAACGGCTGCAGCAGATGTAAAAACCGAATCGACCAATGGCAATGCGGCAAATTGAGCACCAGAAGTCCATAGAGTTCAGCCCCTCCCTGATTCTCTTTTTACAAGGCTAAATTGACTTAATAGACTCTGTCTCTATTCCCATGTTTTCGTCCTTCGGTGATGCTTTAATGAAATGAATGAATGAATAAAAGAATGAATGAATGAATGAATGAATGAATGAATGAATGAATGAATGAATGAATGAAGGAAGGAAGGAAGGAAGGAAGGAAGGAAGGAAGGATGGAAGGAAGGAATGAATGAATGAAAGAAGGAAGGAAGGAAGGAAGGAAGGAAGGAAGGAAGGAATGAATGAATGAATGGATGGATGAATGGATGGGTGGATGGATGAATGAATGAATGGATGAATGAATGAATGAATGAATGAATGAATGGATGGATGGATGGATGGATGAATGAAAGAATGAATGAATGAATGAATGAATGAATGAATGAATGAATGAATGAATGAATGAATGAATGAATGAACGAACGAAGGAAGGAAGGAAGAAAGGTAGGAAAAAAGAAAGAATCAATGAATCAATGAATAAACGAATGAACGAGCTTTTTTCCTTGTCAGGGTATGTAGCTTGCTAGCTAATTGTGGAAACTAAAACATCAATAATAATAATAATAATGATGATGATGACGACGATAATGATGACAATGATGATAAAAATAATAATTATCATGATGATGATGATGCAACCTCGTCCCCAGGGGTTTTCCCTTTAAAAATGGGTGGGAAAAGCCCTGGGGACGAGGTTGATGATGATGACGATTCTCATGTGCATTAGATCTGTTACAGAAAGCGTGTGTTTGGCTCGGCAAGAATACTGAGCAAAGGTATTATTAATAGACACTCAAGGCCTGACACCGGTTGCTCAAAAGTTGGATAGCGCTATCCACTGGAAAAATCGCTATCCAGAGGATAAGTATTACGAAAACCAATTGCGCTAACCTTTGGCAAGTCATTTATCCAGTGGATAGTGCTATCCACCTTTCGAACAACCGCAGCCAGAGATTTTAAAGGATTTAAGCCTGCGCTTAACAAAACCGCGACCCAAGCCATTTTCAGTTTTCACAACGCTTTTATCTATTAACCATTTGTCGTGAACAATGTCAATAAAGCATATAGTGTAGACTGGAAAAGCACCTATTTTCTTAAATTAACTGAGATCTGGAGATCCGATGATTTCTTAAACCGCGGCTTAAGTTAGACTTCGTTTAAGTAACCGACCCTAAATTAGTGAGCTTTAAGTACTGTTTAAAAAACAAGCAGGAGTGTATTATCACTTCTCGTTTTTTGAACGACTTCAAAGGCCTCGTATATAGATCAACTCATTACTGCAGTAATATTTAGATTTGGGTTGTTTTGGTCTTAAAAATTGGACGTGAATTTTATTCGTGTCTTTGTCAGATATAGACACTCATTAAACAATTTGAACTTCTTTTGTTTTTTCTTTATGAATTATTAATGTATTTAAGGATATGAAAGAGGAAAGGTAATAATAAACTATAAAAATGCTCAGGTAGGTTTAAATTTGCAATTCTGTTTATTCATTCTTTACTAGGTTATACTACGAAGAGTCTCTCTTTTTTCTTGGTCCATCGAGCAAAACACGCGAGACGCGCAAATGACCACGCGCGTGAATAAAGGCGCGAGACGGGAGAGGCACGAAAAAAGAGTCACTCTTTTTTCTTTTCGGGCTGCAGCCCTCGTTTCTCGCGTCTCGCGGCTTCGCCGCTGGCGCGCGCGTGCACTCCCCTCACTGAATCTGAAGAAATAGTGAGACTGCTCGCAGTTTATTTCATTTACCTCAAGACGCCTTCGATGGTCGTGTCACAATGACATCTGGTGCCTTGGAACTTGAATCCTGGTTTGCATGGAATGGAAGTGACGTTAAAAGTATATCTGTTTCTAAACACTGAATAAACATTGTCCGTATGAAAGTGGTGTACTTCGTACTTTTCCATTTCTTTATAAACGGTCTCATTTGCCAGGTGATATTGGAAATTGAATGAACCATTATCCAATGGCGACAATAACATTATGGGATTGCTCAGGTAAAGAGAGTTATGACCAATGTCGAAGCTGCCATGTTCCGTGAGTGAGGCGATGGTCAAGATAGGATGGTTGAGTTCATCGTAACCGATAATAGAAAGGCGCAGAACTTCGCCAGGGGAAAGCTGTAAACAAAAAAGAAAGCAAAAGAAAGTCTTTCTATTCAGTATTTTGCACTCTTTCCATAGTAGCTCACAACGGCTGGTACCGACTAAAAGGCTGGATCAATTTGTGTGATTTTAAAATCTATCTAATAAAGTGGTAATTGAACGCCGTGTCTTGGAATTTTTGTCTGAAATTATACTTGTGGTTTACAAATCGAACTCTCGCTGCGCCGATCAAACTGCGCACCAACTGTCGACTCTTACCTAATGAAAAGGGAGGATATACAGTGTGTAATTGAGCGACGCACATCAATAGTCTTACAGAGACCATTTGTCCGAAACTTTGGGCAAAACCACTGCCTATTAAGGATTGCAGAAAGTCCAGTTCCGGTTGACTAGCGTCGCTCAAAAACATCTTTGCTTAAGCTCACTGCCTGTACCAGTAAACACCCTGAACTCTGGACTAAATATTCCATCAGAAAAGTGGTTAATGTTGATGAAATAAAGTTGGAATAGAAGAAAAGGGAGAGAAAAAATGAACCTTTTTGGCACCTGAAATGACACGCAGGATTGGAGAAACAAGTGGGAGCTTAAACGACGACGACGGCAGTGAAAACGTTGCTTAAAAATGAATTTGCTTCCGTTCAAACTTTATCGCGTCTATTGGACTCTTTCAATTTGTCAGATGTAGGCAATTTCTCCTGAAGTTAAATTCCTAAGGACTTCCAGGTTCAAAAAGAGAAAGGAAAATTCGTCGTCGTATGTTCACGTCCTCTATAAAACGTCGCCTAAGGAGGCAGTTTCACGTTGTAGTCTTGCAGTGCACGTCAAAGAAATGTAATAAAAAGCGTGATGCACGTTTAGAGCTTTTGATTTGCTCATAAAACCAAGTGCGGCTTTTTGACGTTGTCGTTGTCGTCGTGGTCGTCGTTGTCAGTTAAGCTCCCTAATACTTGAAGGTCTTAGACTACACTCAGTACCTTAATTTGAGAAATGTTCCCAGTGGGGTGAAAGTGATGAAGGTCCGTTGCAATATCGTACTCGGGTCCCGACAATCTCTTAAAGTGTTTGCCATAAAGAAGAAAATTGTCACGGTATTCAAACGAATTATTCCAACGAAGTGCCTTGGCAATGCTGTGGAATGGATACTCCTCGTTCCATGAGCATTGCTTTAAGCTCGAAATGCACACTGCGGCACCTTTAAATGCGGCGCTGTTCTTGACAAATAATACCTTGACCTAGTGCGTGAGAGAAACATTAAATGTAACGGGCCATCTCTGTCAAATATGAAGTAATACGATAATGTCTTATAACCTAGTCAAGTAAGAAATACAAATAAAATAATGGTTTACGGCCATTTTAAAAAATGCGTCTAGTATAAAAACGGGACGCCTTAAATTTGGACCGTGTGTTTATGCCCAACTCGTCCAGGGAAGGTTCTCAATTTTTTTTTTTAGAAAACTCTGTCTTTTTTAAATGTTATCGTCTACTTTCATACGTTCTGTTTTACACCAAAAGACTTAAAAGCCTCAAACGTTTAAGTAATGATCCGGGTAAGGTGGATAACACTTTCTTTTGTTATGCGTCAACGGTGCTTTCCCCATATAGGAATGTTCTCATTCTTACACAGAGAATGCATAAACCTGCATGAAGGCCCTTTACGCAATACAATGCATTTACACTACACTTTGAAAGGGTGTTTTTTGGTGTTAAAAGATTTTGACCGATCACAAGAGTTGAAAACAATAGCCAAGAAAAGTTTACAATTTTACATGTTCCCCACATAGGATTTCTTTGTTATTCAAACTGAGACGAGATTTTGTTATATGGAAGATGGTTGGAAAGTAAGGATGAATATATGCACCGCTTTATGAAGTTTTGTTAACTTTTGCTGTTTAAGCCAATCAGAAGTAAGTACAAACAATAGAAAAGTTAGCACCTCTTTTGCATTCCAACATGTTCGTTGCCGTTGTTGCTATCGTTCTTATCTGGACCGTTTCTTAATACGTCTAAACGCTTTTAACGTTCCTAGCGTAAAAATCGCCATTATTTAGGATGGTAAGGATGGAACACTCAAAATATTGTGACCATAGTCCGGTATTTCTCGGGGCGTGCGGGAAGAAATAAAGAAAGCAGAAGAAAATTTGAAAAATGAAAATGGAAGAAGAAAGCATTTGACGAAAAAACGTTTTAAAATCACCATAGCTTTCACTTAGCTGTCTGTTTTAGAACGGTAACTTTTAGCGGCCAAATACAGTAAAAACCTGCGACTAAGAACCTGCTAGGCTAAAATTTGCTGGTTAAGCCCCCTCTATACGAGAAACTGTTTAACCTAAAACTTGAAACAGGTTCTTTTTTTCTAATATGCATGAAAAAAATTCAGGGCAAATATTAGGATAAGTCAACAATCAGCTGAGGATCCTCTTTGGAGACATAGGTGCCTTATCACTCCAACTGTAATGTAATGGCATGCAGATTTTATATAAGGAATAACCTGAATACCACTTAATGCTCTTAGCGACAATGTACTTTTTTCTTCAGAAAATAAGAACGTACTTAAGAACCGAAATAGCCTAAATTTGTGCTAAATCCCATTTATGTAAGAACCTGTTAAGGCTAACTTGGGAAAATGTAGGTTCTTAGTCGCGGTTTTTTACTGTATAGCCATGGCATCCAATTTCCCGATGATCACTCCGTCCTCTGACATGGAAGTCAGCCCCCCCCCGGATTTTTATTCTTACCTTCCACTTAGATGGCCCTGTGTTCCTTTCGCTGTATCTTACAAAACAGTACGGGTTGTACTTTCGTACAAAGTCGTACGGCCGGCCACCGATGATAGTTATCGCTCCTCCAACCGTAGAGCAATGATTTCTGACAAAAATAAGTTTACTACCTGGATGCAACGTAATCGACGAAAAAATCGAAAATACGGCTCCTGCTTTTACACCACAGTTCTCGATAAATTTCAAAGTACCTTTTAAGTGCACCGAGCTTACCAGGTTTTCCATAGCCCCGGTTCCGTAGTTCTCTGTGAACACGTTTATGCCGGTAAATGTAACTCTCATCTGAAAAGTCGTAAGAGGACTAGTATATGTCGAATACGTCGAGTATGAAGCAGAATGGTTTTTAACAGTGCAGTTAATAAATTCCGCTTCAGATGGCAAGTTGCCCATAAGGCGTATTGCTGGAATTTCCTGGCCTTTATTTCCATCCCATGTGACATTATCAAACTGTATTCGCTCGAAAGGCTGGCCTACATTCATCCCACCTCCAATTAGTGCCCAGTTTTCTTTAAAAACGCAATCTTTGACTAGCAGAAAGCCGGACGAATTTTGGATCATCATTCCACCGCCATCATGCAAAGCCGTGTTGCCCGCGAAACTTGATTTTTGTATCTCCATTTCGTTCCCGCTTAACCTACCAGAGTCACTAGAGTGATCAGCATAATACACTCCTCCACCGGACGTAGCTTGATTCTCAGAAAAACTAGTGTTTTCTATGAATACTTTATTCCTATGCGCACTTCCACGAAACACAATTGATAATCCACCACCCATGATACCATTAGCTAATTCCGCGAAAATAGCCTGTTTCCGGCTTTCCTGTTTTTCCTGCTCAAATCTCTTCGCTCCGTTCCCCCGACCTGAACGCCTAGAACAGGCTTCCGGGAAAGTAGAATGTTCTACATAAATTTCCGAGTTGTTCAACACGACTGCATTTCTCATAAAAACTGTGTTTCGAATGATCACGTTCAAATTACTTGCGTTTTCAAACAGAAACTTTGCGCCCCCAGCGAATGCCTGGACTGCCTGGAGTCGACCGTCATTAGAATGCGACTGGCCTGGATTATTGTTTGAAAAACGACAGTTTTCTATTGAAACACCGCTATCAAAAGCAATTAATGCGCAACGTTTGTTATCTCTGAAAACGCAGTTAGTGAACGAAGCGTTGACAGCGTTCCGTATCGTTACAATAGCGGAAGAACTTGCTCTAAAGTTCCGAAACTCGATGTTTGCTACGTGAATGTTATGAGTTTTATTTCCCGTTTCTTTGCCAATGATAATGCCGCAGATGGTAGAAAATTCAAATCCACAGCTTATGACAGATTCAGAATTATTATCAGCTGTTGTTAAGAAAATTTGTCTGTCCGCTCTAGGCTGCGAAATTTGAATTTGCTTTCGCAAATCATAGTATTTATCTTGAATGGAAAAAGTAAAGGCAACCTCGTGGTCGAAGTTTTCGTCGTTTAGAACTGCAAGTGCGTATCCGATGGTTCTGCAAGGAAGAGTTCCTTTTGGGTTTAGGCAACTTGTGTTATCCACTCCAGAAGACTGTGAAATAGGTATTAGAACACAAGTAGTGGGGTGAATCCACCAAAATAACAAAACAAACAGAAACATGATAGAGTCAAAAAGTAGGGACTTCGTTGAGTTTTCTGGCCTTGAAACCAAATTCTTCGATCTAAGGAAGATCGAAGAAGATCTAATAAAATTATCAACTAGGCGCCAATTTATGCGAGAAATCCCCGGGTTTGTCACGGGTTTTTCCACAATTGCCTTCTGATTCAATGCGGGGGCGTCCACGACCAAACCAGGCAATTTCCAGATCATCTAGGGATAAGTAAATTCTTGTGATGATATTGCATCATTGTGAAAATGTTCTATTCTGGGTACTGTACAGCCGGGTGGGTTACAATGACAGGGATGCTCGTCGTCTCTCTTACGAGATATAGAAATTGCTGTTTTTGGCCTCACTTAAGCTTTGGGTGTTCGGAACGGAAAGCCAATGCTTTTCAGGGTTAATATAATAATAACATAATAATATACAGTATTTATAGAGCGCTAATTACCAATGGTCCAAAAGCGCTTTACATAATAAAAATAACAACAAAATCCTAAACCTACAAAACTACATTGTCATTCTATAAAAATTCCCAATGGTCCAAAAGCGCTTTACACATAATAAAAATAACAACAAAATCCTAAACCTACAAAACTACAAAACTACTTTGTCATCCTATGAAAACATCATCATTCTATACGACAACATCATAACCAATTTTAAAAAGCCAAGTCTTGAGCTTAGGTTTAAAAGAAGAAAGGGAATTACAAGATCTAAGTTAGAATGGAAGTGCATTCCAAACAGAAGGTGCAGCACTAGTAAAAGACCGGCCACCATAAGTTTTAAGATTAAATTTAGATGTAGAAAGTAAAAATTGATTGGAGGATCTTAGAAGTCTACCAGGTGTATAAGGCTTGATGAGATCAGTGATATAGCTAGGTGCAGCACCATGAAGCGCCTTAAATGAAATTACTGCAATTTTGAAAGTTATCCTTTGTTCAATTGGTAGCCAATGAAGTTGAATAAGCAACGGCGTAACATGCTCATATCTACTAGTAAGGTGAATAAGCCTAGCAGCACTATTTAGGACACTCTGTAAACGTTTCAAGATACATTTAGGCTGACCGTAGAGCAATGAGTTACAATAGTCGATCCTTGCAGTAACAAAGGCATGAATTAGAGTTTTACATGTATCGTAAGAAAGAAACTTGCGAATCTTAAAAATATTGCGTAAATGAAAAAACGAAGACTTGCTAACAGCAGTAACGTGCGGCAACATCGATAGAGAGTTATTAAAAATAACCCCAATAGTTTTAGCAGTAGTTGAACAGTCAACAGTGTCAGAGGCAATCACCAGGTTTTTCAACGCAGGACGTGGGCGATAGGAGGATGAAAAAACTATAATTTCAGTCTTCCCACTGTTCAGCTTCAGCTTGTTATTTAACATCCAAAGGTCAATATCTTTAACACAATCTTCAAGAGCAGATGTACATGTTGACAAATCCTCAGGCGATGACGTTTCAAAAGATAAATATAGCTGTGTATCATCAGCATAAAAGTGATAAGATAGACCATGAGATCTTGCAATATCACCTAAGGGGGAAGTGTACAAAGAATACAGCAAGGGGCCCAACATGGAACCCTGAGGTTAAGATTGGTCTCCTTCGGGATTATAATTCCAATTGTAAAAATACATTACTAATTCATAAAGAAAAACCTAAAGAAATTAATGGTTAATGAGTGTCTTTACATCTGATGAAGACACGGCTAAACTTTACGTCCAGCTTTTTAGACCAAAATAACCCCAAATCTAAATATTAGTGCAAGAAGGAGTTGATCTACTCAGAGATTTTAAAGCCGTTCAAAAACCTCGCAGTCGTGTATTGTCAGGTTTAAAAACCTGATAATACACTGTTGCTCGTTTTTTAAACAGTACTTTTCGACGAGCGTCCCCATCTCTTCGACTGGGAGTCTCTCTCTCTCTCTCTCTCTCTCTTCCCCCCCCCCCCCCTCCAACAACCAGAATAACACTCCAAACACATGACAATTGCTAGTTTGCGCGTGACTCGGAAGCGCATACCAGGGGCGGATCCAGGATTTTTTTAGGAGGGGGTGCACTCGTCTCTTCCAATAAACCACATAGTTTTTTTTGGCAGAATACCAGTTGTATTAGAAAGCCGCAGGTTATCTCAGGGGGGGGGGGGGGTGCGCCCCCCTGCACCCTCCCCCTAGATCCGCCCCTGCATACTAATTCATTTCAAAGGCAGTTAAAAACAAGAACAAAACGAAAACGAAAAACCTCCTTTAGGTAGTGAAAACGAAGCATCACGAGGACCATAAGAAAAGAAAAGCAGTTACATAATGTGGAAACGATTTTGAAAAACTGAAGTGTTACGGTGAGTTACCCAGAAGTGATGTCGATATATTTAAAAATGATTTAAGAGAACTAAGCCTAATATGTAGACCTAAATGTTTTTTTAATTGCGGACGTATATTTAGTACATTCCAGTGAAAAAAAGTAAGTTTATGCAGTAGTCAGGAGGTGTGAAGACCAGAAGCCGTAAGAATTTTGCGCTCTTTAAGGGCTTTAGATATCAAAAACCTTGCTGGGATTACCAATTCAAATATAATTCCAAAAATTAATTATTTTATTTACAATACATCAAATGTTAAATAGCTGTAAAATTATGTGAGATAACTATTTTGTAAACTATGAACTGCATATACACTTTCCCACGGAAAATTCACCAAAGATGTCCCTTCAAAAATTATGACAAACGAAAGATGAGCCTAGCATCAAAGCGTTTGTATCCCCTACCATTAGCAACAAATATAAATATTTAAAAAAATGAATTACTTCTGCATCTTTAAGTAACACAAAATTCTTTTTTAATGATGTTAAACAATACGAATAAAGACAATAATAGTTTCAATATTCATTCAAAGTATTTCCAAGCTAAAAACGACAAGCTTACCTCTCTCTTAAGATCCCGTCTTCAAAACTTTTGTCTGTCTTTCGGTTGTTTCAGGATATGTAGGGATGTTTACACTTTTACACAGCAGATAATCTTTAACAAGCACATGACATCCTTCCTGTGTTATTTTTTGTCTCTTCTCGTAAGGTTTTTAGTTCCGCTATTTCTTCTTGGCAAAACGTGTGAAATCTTCCCCCATTTTACCCAACTTTGCACTGCCGACAAAACTGAGCCACCGCCCGCCGATAGGTGATTTGGCGTCTGTGTATTCCTTATACAGTTTGATCTTATATTTTACTGTTGACGTCAATCGCAATGATAAAATCCAATACCTTTTAAATTTAGTCAACGCTGGCTGATTCTAGTCTATTAGCCTTGGGATCTAACCCAATAAGAAACGGGAAAATATTTTGAATGAATAAAAATACAAGCTATAATTATTGCTAATCAACTTCTAAAGCGCCTTAATTTCATGTCTGAAATATAATTGACGACAGATTAAACTACAAATATCGTTATCCTAATATCTAACTTATAAGTTATAACCAGTTCATCGATAGCGAGTATTGAAAACCCAGGGTTTGTGTAAAAAATACTTGATAAAGTACAGTACAACAGGAAAGCAAGAGTAAGCCTGGGACCTAATTTTTTCTTGTCAGGTCCAGTCCATTGTCGGAAAACTAATCTTGAAGAACCAAGTAAAAAAACCGTAATTTTATATTCATGTGTATATAGATTATTTAACAATTATTCCTCGAGCCCGAATGGGCTCTGAGTCAATGGCCCATGAGGCCGACTCAGAGACAATGAGGGCGAGAGGAATAATTGTTTTAGTACAATCCAACTAGTTGGTCAAAAATATCGAGAATAAAAAAATTTAGCCACTTAAAGCTAGACTTTAATCCTTTTTTGCCGCCCAAAACCCGGCGCTTTTCGCTACTAGTGGGCTATAACATATAGCCCAGTAGTAGCTCAACCGATCAGAACGCAGCATTGATAATAGACCACTAGTTTGATTTTACTAAAGATTATATATGTAATTTTTTTTAATACTAGATATTGTTATTGCAATTGAAGATTTAATGCACGTTCGTATTTTGAACGAGCACTTGTGCTCTTAGACGATAACGTGGCCAAATAAATTATTGCATTGTATTGATTGTATTGTAAAACGATTTTTCCGGTCTTTTTTTCACATTTTTTGACTCATTGGCATATGTCTTCATTGATTAAGCTATTAAAATAAACTCTCTTAATAACAATTTCCGGTACAATCTGAAGATTTGAGCCAAAGTATCGAATAGTTTTGGAGAAAATATCTTTGAAGAACTCGAAACTTTACAAAGAATCTATGGGCTCAAAATGTTTTTGGCACCCAGCAATTTCGCAGTTTTGGAGGCTTTTTTATTACTTGTAAAGAGCTGAAAATTGCACAACTTGCTCTAATTAACCAACTCTTTCAACTTTTGAACTTAATTTTTGCATACGGTGACGCCTTCTATGGGACAACTTGTATGCTAATGAGCAGAAATTAAATGACGTCAGCAAAGATCTGCCTACACGGGAGAAGTTGCATTGGAGACAAAGAAGGTGTATTACGGGAGTAATACACCAAATGGCGATTGTAATAAAAAATGCATAACCACATAATGTATGTAATCTTCTAACATTATATAAGAAATTGCGAAATAAAATTGAGTACTCCAATTACAACTATAATAGAGTGAAACACAATGCTTGGTATTGAAAGCTGTCCTCTTTTCTTCTGAATCATGACGTAGACAATACAAGGGAGCGAGTAGTTGTAAGCAAGACCACTCAGCGATCCAACGTATCTGAAAAATAAACAGTCGTGAGATTACCTTTAACTACGGTAAAGTTCCGACCTTTTTTATATTGAAATATTAGACTTTCTCCTTTGAAACTATACAAGAAGTAAATGCCAGGGAGCTAAACAACACGGGACCTTGGAATCAACCTTAGGGATTCCAATGAAAACGTCACTAAAAGGTTTCAAACTTGTCGCGATCAGTTCAGCTGTTCGAGGTATTAGACGAGCTTGCTTAGCAGCGAGACTAAAAATGCAAAAGTTTCTTTCGTTTGTTTTTTTTTTCGTGCGTGCTCGCCAAAAGGGGAGTCATGATCCTGTTCTTGGCGGAGACCGTGGAAACTGGGGATAAGAATCGCGACGTGACCGACAACATGTTCAGAACGCCATGCATGTTTTGGAAGAAAGCTTAGGAAAGATTAATGTGAAAGATGTCGAGCTTTTCCGAACAGCTCTGTCGCTTCGATGTTCACTTGCTTTAATGACGTTCTCGTTGTAGCGGCTGTTTTTGTTCCTTAAGATTTTAAATTTCGTAAGGTCACTATCATGGCTACGAGAGAGCTTAAAGACTTTCTAGTTGTATTACCTGATAATGTTTCCCACATGTGGATAAAACACAGCACAGAGAACGCAAGCTCCGATAAGTACTAGGTTCAGGAAAAACACGTGAAGGAAGCTATGAAGAAAACAACATAACATAAGATAATATAATGGTACGATAATTTAAGGGCAAATGGTCCAACCCGAGGGTGGGCCACTCCCTCGGATAATTCATGACATTAGTAAACAGACAAAAATCGGATCATTATACGTTTCTACGAAAGTGCCCACCTACCCCTCCACTAAGCCAAAATTTTGCCCTAAGTGAGAAGGAAGAGTTAATGTTGACTTAGGGGAGGGGTAGGTGGGCAGCCACATCATCTTCCACAGGGTCTGGAAAGGGGGTTCCTCGTCCCGAATTTCCGCTCCTTTTTTCACGAGAATCCCGCATCCCGAACTTCTTTCATCGCGCTATCCTGAATATCGTTTTCATTCCCAATCCCTACTGGTGCCCAAATTTGGGTGAGTAGCAGTGAAATCTCGTATCCCGTAAACGTTTCTCGCTGAATCCCGCACTGTATTTTGGTGTAATCCCGCATCCCGGGAATACCCTTCCAAGACCCTGCTTCCATTGACTCTTACAGACCATAGTTATGACGACCGTAACAACAGTTTCAGTTTTCAAACACTTAGAACTTTAAAAGTAAATTGGCAAAACGTTTAGTAAACTAAGCTCGTTTAGTAATTACGCATGTCAACGAGGACTTTTTGTATTCGTACGTGGGCTATGCTTTTGCCCAATTTTTCGAGCATATCGTCACAGTAACATACCTGCCAACTCTCCCGGTTTTCCCGGGAGTCTCCAAGTTTTTCATCAAATCTCCCGGTCTCTCGGTTAGAGCACCAAATCTCCCGGATAAAATGGACTTTTGAGCATTTCTGTGCTTTAGTTTGAAATTTAGTCCATTTTATCACAAAATTCGAACTTTTTGTATTCATTGTACAGTTTCTGGGACATTTTTGCACATGTTTAGTCAATGACAAAGATTAGTTCGTCATTACAATGTTGAAAGCGCATTTTGATTCCATCTACTTCATGTAAGACGTCATATAATGTCCTAAGACAATTTGTTGGTGCGGGGGGGGGGGGGTGTTGGTGCTGTTGACATTCGGTGTGGGGGGGGGGGGGGTGGGTGTAGTGCAAAATAGAGAGTCTTCAGATTTTAGATCGCCGGAGGTTGGCAGGTATGCAGTAAGATAAGAGACAGTAAGACATTTAGCAATACAAATTTGGTAGCGTCAAGGCATATTAGAGACCTTTAGATTCGAGGACGAGGACGACTACGAGTACGAGATTTGACTTGAAGTTTTTTCGCGTATTCTCAAAATATAGACATCCCGGAAAGCTTCATTTTACCGTTTTTCACTAGAAAAGTTAGCACTGATTACCTTTAGTGAAGGAGGTTACGCGCTCTCCCGACCGCAAACTGATAAAACTTCTAACATTTGATAACTTATTTTCGCCACCATGAAATTCACGCTAAAACTCGTAGTATAGTAGAGTGACGACCGCTACCACACTTTCCCGCCAAAATGACGCTGGTTCACGCGCGTGCACTACTTAGTATTGGGAAAATCTCGTACTCGTAGTCGTACTCGTCGTAGAATCTAAAACTCTCTAATAAAAAGGAAAAGGCCTCATTTCTGGTCGACGTGCGTCGTTCATAAACGCCTTTACTCAAGTTCACTAATCTTAAGGACTCACCTTGGATAGATTTTGCTGAAAAAATACAGCATGAACTGCACGCGTACGATGTACATAACGAGAGGAAAGACAGTGGTCAGTTGAAACAGAAGGAATACCCTTGCTACAAAGGTCATCACATCTGGAGCAGGAAGATTATCAAGAAGAACCTATCAAAAGAGAAAGAGATACAGTCAAAGCCCGTTAATAATGGTCACACTGACGGGGACATGGAAAGTCTCCGTATTAGAGAGGCGCCCTTTTAAACGGGTCATGTTATGTACGTCAAAAATACACCTTTTATTTCAACAAAATACTAAAGAAATAAACAAGGCGTTGACACTATAATATTAACCTGATCTCGTCTCTAACCTTCACAAAGCTGACCTTCCGCGGACCAAGTCCACTTAAAACTCGCTAATCCATCCAATTACTTAAACAAAAAGCGCTCTCTGCATAACTCGTTTGATACCAAAATAGTTTAAAATTGACCTCTACAATTCATCCTATCATTCGCTGGGAACTTCGACATTCTGTTCCCTGAAAGTTTTTTTACCTTCAAAAAGGAAAAACTAATTGCAGCACACAATTGACAATGAAGTGTCCACCAACATAAGCGAGGTTGATTTTCAACGTACGAGAATCTGTTGATTTGGCAAGGAAAAAGTGTCCGCTGTCCACATTACGAGCCTGTACAAAGACGTTGTTTTCTTTTTCTTTTTGTTCTTTTCGAAAACACCACCACTACCCCTTTGCGCTGGCGGTCAATAAATCCCCTGCGGTTTAGTTTTATCACCCGCTCTCGACGGACTTTGAAGAGAAAGTAGCGGGTCTGTAAACAGGCTACACATTTACGGGTGTCCGCATTGAGAGGCTCCAATTTGACAAAATGTAGAGGTTGTCAATGCTCTCCCCAGGGACAAAGAATTCTGTCCGCCATAACGACTTGTCTATGTTGTTCGGGTGTCCGTAAAGCGGGGTTCGACTGCATGATTTATGCAGGCGTTCATATCTATTATAATAATAATAATAATGAGCTTTATTAAAGTCTCATATCTTATAGCTCGGGCAGAGTGCCTTACTAATTGGGGAGACTGTAACTGTACTCCCCTCTGCTAAGTAGGATTTTCATTATTTAGAAAAAAAAATCTGTTAGTTGAAATAAAAACAGCACCTGTTGAATACAAGATTTATCTCTCGGGAATGAAATGAAAAACAGCACACCAACAAGGATATACGTGAAAGCAACGAGGAAGTAAGCTATGCTGAGGTCCCGTGCCTAACAAGAGAAATGCAAATAAATGTACAAAGTTAGTTCTTCAGTTAAAAATGTGAAATCTGCAGACAATAACAAAAATAAACAACTGCTTGACAAGGATGAGCAAAATAAATAAAGTACTCTGATTTGTCAGTGTTTCAAAAATTATTTGTCTCTAACCTCGGCATCAGCAAATAGTTGATTGGCGAGACACTCACAAATCACGATATTTTGCGAACCGTTTTCAATAATTTTAATAATATTGTAATCTTGAAATTAATAACTAATTCAGAAATGTCAGCCGTTCTCCACCCCCTAACCTGTGGAGGGCGTGGGGGAGAGAGAGTAACGCCCCACCCCCCTCCCTCCACGGGCTAGGAGAAGCGGCTGACATTTCAAACTACACTTTGTCTTGTCATAAATCTTGTTTTGTTTGGTTTTGAGGAGGGGGTCACAAGGAGTCGAACGAAACTAATAAAGTAGAATCAGAAATTGCTCTCCAGATCATTTCCTTCCCCATCCCTCCCCACTCACTGACTTTTTTCTCTCACACCCCTTTAATACAAGCCCCACTCATTCTCCCCTCAAAGTACTGTTTACTACTCCCCCTAGCCCCCCACGAGCTAGGGAGAGGAGACGGCTGATTTTTCAGATAACACCTTTTCCTGTCATAAATCTTGTTTTGTTTGGTTTTGACGAGGGGGTCACAAGGAGTCGCCTTTTTCCCTCAGAACAAAACTAAAAACGTACAGTCAGAAAATTGCTCCCCAGATCATTTCCTTTCCCATCCCTCCCCACTCAATGACTTTTTTCTCTCACACCCCTTACCAGCCCCAACCATCCCCCCCCCCCGCCCCCGGCTTCAAAGTACTGTTTACTACTCACATTGTTTTTGGGGTTTTCTTGGTTCCTCATTATGGAGAGTATGCAATTATGAATAAAGTACGCCAGAGTGAGAATTCCAGTAAGAGCTGGGAAGCTTGCCTTGAACACTGAGAAAAAACTTCATTATTACTACTATTAAACATTATATAACTACAATCATTATATTTTTAACACACGCATCATTATATCTAGCCGGATTTTTGAAAATGATACCGCCAAATAGACCTCTTCCGTGAAGCACTATTTTGGCCATCTCAAAAGTTGCCAATATGAAACCTAAAAGTGCAACGAATGTTTTTTTTTCCTTCTCTTCCTTTCTTCCTCCTAGCTCTTTCCATTTTTCCTTCCCTTTCCTTTGCTAGTGAGATTTTCTTGCTCTTTGGACACAAATATCCTTTTTTTAGCGCTTTTTCATAGCAAATTTCTCTACGTTCGTTTTATTAAACAATCAGCTACATATTCAACACATACTTTAATTATTCAAAATCTTTTAAAAAAAAGATTAATTATTAAGAAATTTCAAAGATGATCTTACATGGATCTTGACCATTAAACTCCATATGGATTCCCCATATGCTGGCTTTAGTAATACTGAATATTATAATATATGCTGCTGATAAAGTACCTGGTGGTGAAATACAAGAAGAATCCTTCTGTTATTCTCCATGTCATAATAATTATAATGGATAATAATAACATTGTTACCAACAAAGTTTTTCATCTGCTCTGGCAAAGACATTTAACGAACAATCCAAAACTCAGGGCAACAATTTCAAGTTAATGAAATATTTTGTTCAAATCACTCAAGCTTCATCAGTGACATAAAAATTAAGGTCATTTAGTACATGTGTATTGTTGTATTATGTATTCACACTTCCCTCCTGGGAATACACAACAACCTTTCTGTTACGTAACCAAACCTCCAGGGTTCTCCTGAAGCTCTGGCGACCTGCTAAGATTACCATCTAGTTGATACAGAGGAGCCGGTTACTCACAGAAACCATCATATAATTCATTTTATTTTGGTTCCCTTACTCTTTTGTTCAGTTGATGCAAATGTGGGTAAATAAAGGAGTTGCATACACCTTCAAGGTTAATTTTTTTTTCAATACCTAACGCTACAGAAAGTTCTGTCACACAAAAGACATGTATATGTATTTTGATCTCAAGTTGGTTGCCACATTCTTGATGTTTTTCTCTTTCCTCTTCAAATTTTCTAAAGAACCCTGACCTCATTTTACATCGCTGATTAAGCCTGAGCCATTCGAACAAAATAATTGGATTAGTTTGAAATTGTTGCTCTGAGTTTTGGAAATGTTTGTTAAACAAATAATATTAAATTGTGCTTTATAGCAAAACCTCTTAAATATCATCAGCAAAGGGACTGAGCAAGGTGTCTGCATCATAACAGAGAAAAGGTTACAGTGAACATTGAGAAGGAATGTTAACTTGCGTTGCTGGCGGGATTCTTGTGCCCGGGGTACTTTCTTGGTGGCGGAGCACGAGGGATTTCAAATTGACTTGTCACCACTCTTCTCACGGCTCTGCTGCCAAAACAATACAACACTCCTTCACAAATCCTGCCAGCTATGCAACCTAAAGGAATGTCTTCCGCTGCTTAGCAAAAGTCAGAACAGCCTAGCCAGGGCAGTCATTTTGAAAACGAAATAACCTTCTTTTGAGAGTTTTTGCTAAACACCATCACCACTGAGCTTACTATCTAGGATTACACTAATAGAAGGGGGAACCTCGTTCCCTGCTAGCAGAAGCCTTTTTTCCCTGGTATTCAGCAGGCAGATACCAGGGAAAGAGGCCTCTGCCAGCAGGGAAGAATAATCATTCTTGTTACCAGTTCAACATTAAATAATATTAATTCAGACCTCTCACGTCAGTTACTCACCTAGAGAATTAAACTTTGTGAAGAACGTTGGAGATTTTACACTGCATAGTGGTAAGAGGATGGCAATTAAAAAGAATGGTACACTCTTCTGTTGACTCCAATACTTGAAAAAGCCAGAGGTGCTGGCCCTGACTAACTGATCAGTTGCAGTTGAGTTTGAACTATGGCCAGCAGGACAAAGCACTGAAAATCAGACAACATTATATCACTTTCAGACCACAGTCATATTTTTACCCAGAAAATATCTATACTACCTGCTTGAATGGTATACTGGTTGGAACCCCACCCTACCCACAACCCTCTCGAAATTCCGATTTAGCTTCATACTTTACGGAGGAAACAGAGAGGTGAGATCAGACATCAGCATGTAAAGGCGCCCTCTTGCAGCCACTTCAGTCCATGTTTTGATCACACCTCGCCCATCCAGACCGATCAGCACAAGTCAGATAGACCATAGCATCAGGGCCTACGTCCCCTACTCTTTTTGAACAATGTCACAGGCTCTTTTACGTCTCCTTCCAAATGGAGCACAAGGATGAAGAAGACAAGGCCGACAGCTTAACGTCATCACCCAATGATGCGATCATCTGAACTGAGAAATGGATTTCACAGCAAGCATGGTTGATTGTCTGGTTGGGGTTTGAACTCACAACCTCCCGCTCAGCAGACCGCCGCTCTTCCAACTGACCAATGACTTTCCTTGCACATTTTCTTTTAACTTCCCCACTCATTTCATACAAGAACAAGTACTTAAGCCAGTCATGGTTTTCTTCTGCTTTTTAGTTTTCTCAGTTATAATATAACTCCTTTTTAATACTTTCCAGTTTTGTCAAAAAGATGAAGTTAATTCAGGAAAGCCAGGAGCTCCAGGCTTTTCTTGATCTTTGGATCTAATTTTTATCATTTGTCATTGCAGGAGTTAAATGCCAAAAAGACTGTGGTAACACCCCTACACGTTGACAACAGACTCCAACAGCAAGACATAACATCACAACAGTCAAGGATGTCTAAATTATACAGATGATATGGATGTAAAGGAGCACAATATCACCTTGTGAAGCTGCACTGTTTGGTGACACAGTTGTATTTAACATGGACAAGTTTCCTACAGGAATCGAATATGCATGATGAAGCCTCTCTGTAAAACAAGCAATAAAGTTAGCAGAAATTATTATTATTTTTTGTTACAATCTGATGTGACTGCTGTTAGAAAAATAAATTATTACATAAGAACCTGAATGCAAAGAGAAATCTACAAGAGGCAAATGTGATACTGCAATCATCATCGTCATCATCATAATCATTATCAAAATTTTCATTCTTGCCATCATCAAAGGTCAGGATGATCATAACTTTTGAATTTGGTAATAAATAAATATTTTATATTGTGTGCAAAACTGATCATGCTGCAGTACTAAATTCAATTGTGACACATATTTCTAATAGCAGTGCATGTATGTTATAAACAATTGGAAAACGTTGTCTTACCATTAATGTAGTATCCAAAATTGTACAGGAAATTACTCATTAGAACCCAGAAGACGATACAAGCTCCAGCATTAGCAGCCAGTGAAAACAACACAGCAATAAGCTCGCCAGGTTTACCAAGGTACTTTTTACAGATATCAGAAAACTCTAAAATTTCACCATGTTTGACTGAAAGAAAAGTGAATGCTGTTTAATAACACTTCCTCAACCTCAAACCTTAAAGGCTTCCCCTTGGGTCAGGGTTGCAGGAAACTAGGATTTTCAAGCACTCACCACCATTTGAGTGACATTCAAATTGCACTCATGCACCCAAATCAGTTTAGAGTTGCCCAGTCTCCTCCACAAAAAAAATATAGCCCCCTCCTGATCACTGTATAGAAGTTCACTCACCGTGCCCTGGAACAGACCTTAATTACAAACAAAAAGAAAACAGCAACAAATTTACCCCAATCAAAGTGTCAAAATTATACACTATATAAAAGTGGTGGAAAGATCCATTTTGGCGTGTTTTATAGCTCCACGGATGACAAGGTGTATTAATTTTAATGACCAGAGATATTACTTTCTTCAAGTTCATCCTTCATGTAACAAAGTGTCATGTCATGGTTCAATTTTATTTCTGGTTTAAATTTTATTTTCCTTTGTTTTTTAGTATGGTAATGTATGATAATGAGTTTGAAACAATGGAAAATGAAATTTGAACCAAGAATAAAATTGAACCACACTTAATATACACCAAATGTAAATCATACTGATTAAAAGGATCAAAGATTCAAAGGATTTCAAGGGGGAGGGGTGGGGGTATGTTTTCTCAACTGGAATCACTCTGCAAAGTTTTATAACTTCAGAGAGTGGTAATCAAATTTTACAGTTCCAAAAAAAAAAAACAGGGCAATTGATTCAGTACTAACTTGAATCCTCAGCACTTTTAAGGATCAAATAACAACTGTAAAGACATAATCCAGCCATCAATACCATCAGAATTAATGCAAGAGCAAAGCCAGCCTGCAATGGCACAAAGAGACAAGAGTTGCGAGTTTAATTGTGCTATTATATACATGTGTTTCAATTTCCTTGGTTCTGGATAATATTGTTATAAATAACTTTGAAAAATATTTGTTGTTGAAAATATCCATGCATACCCCATGGAGTGTCATTGGAAATTGTGAGGGAAAACAGGTCACCTCATGTTTTGCAGGAAAAGTACGAGGGAGGTGAGGTTCAAACCTAAAAACCTGCCATGGGTGGAGTGTTGATATTTTTCGGAACAACGCAATTTAATACATCTAGGGCATCCTCGAAGACCCAGGGGCAGATAGTGGGGGTGAGGGAAAGTCTAAACAGGCAGGAAAATATGGCACGAAGAAAAGAAAGAACTGCGAGAAGAGCCCCTAGAGACAATGTCTTACCAGACCAGTTCCAAACGGTTGCTGCCGTTCTGCCTTCTGATTGAGCTAAAAAACACAAAAGTTTTCTGGCACCAATTAGAAGCCAGAACGCCCGCGACAGTTTGGAACTGGTCTGGTAAGACATTGTCCCCAGGGGCTCTTCTCGCCGTTCTTTACCTTTCTTCGTGCCATTTTTTCCGCCCATTTAGACTTTCCCTCGCCCCCACTATCTGCCCCTGGGTCTCCGAGGATGATATCTAGGGATAAATACTCAAGAGTTGTAACTACTCAGATCATAGCTACATCGCTCTATGGTACAAACTGCAGAGAAATGAGATGTTAAAATTCACATACCTGCTCAATTGCCCATGGTATACTTAATAATGAGGTGCCCATCATTGTATTCCAAACAGAAAAACTGCAGTTCGAAAAATAAAAATAAACACTGTATAAATAACTATTGGATAGGGGTTTTTGTAATGTATGGAATAAGCTATGTATAGGTCAAGGTAAGGGTTAACAGCCAAAAACATGACTGTTCCAGACATCACAAAACCCAGATCTAATAATAAAAAATTATTGATTTGTATAATAGTTTAGATTGCTTTGAAAAAAATATGGTAACAACAACCACAACCATGTGGGACACAGTTTTACATTGCTCTTAAAAATAATCCATTACCCAAGGTTACATAATTTTGGCAACTGTAGTCACATAAACAATTGTCATATTCAAGCAACATGCATTCTTTTGCACATGTACATGGGAAAAAGGAGCAGTTGACTGTTAAAATGTTGCTGGGTTTTCATTCCTTTAAAACAAATGCCACCCTCAAAATTATTAGCACCACACCAAAAAGTCTGGAATTTAATATTTTGTGTTTTTCAGCAAATGTTGAAACCTACCTGCACATATAGATAGTAAATTAGTTGAAATGAGTAATTTTACTTACATTGTAATAAGACTGCTCTGTTTCTCATCTGTTTTCTTCGGAAAAATAAGGAATAAATTTGGAGGAAGCATGTGACTTGGAATAATCTAGAACAAAAAGATTACACACATGAATAATACACGCAATAATGTTGCAAACACACAAGAAGACCTATATAAAATTATACTTTTTCATAAATCAATCATAACCCCACAATCTGGATTCATGATCAATGCTCCTGCAAAATCTGCTTCAAGTCATCTGAAACTCAGTCTTATACATGTTAATGTAACTACACAATAGTTTTCCTTTTTGCCTTTGTTCCTTTTCATCTCACTTTCATTTAAAAGATATGTTAATTTTGGGCATACCAACTTGATCTTTATTTCCAGACAATCACAATTTTTTCTTGACAATCAAATTTTTTTGAAAAAAAATATTTCTGCAAAACTTCTACATTCAGTCCGTGCTGGGAACATATATTATTGTGTGAGTGGCCATATTTGTTAAAATAAAACCTCTTCAGCAGCACTTTCAAGTAGTTCTATTTGTTTTTTCAATATCTCACAAAATAAAAATTGTGTGGCTCCAATAATATCTATACTGCAGAAACATCACCGTGAATTTCCAGTGGGGCGGGGTTGAGGATCAAGCTAATAAAAGGGTATACTCAGGCACAACATTTGGAATTACTGTCTTTTTAATTAGAAATATATAATTTATTTCTAATTAAAAAGACGGTTATTCCCTTTGTTGTACCTAATGTATTTAATGTATTAAGTACAACAAAAAAATGCTCGAAAAAAAGTCCGAATTTTTGTTTTGAGCATGTCTTTGTTGTACCTAATATTTTATTTCTAGTTTCATCATACTTGGGTGGTTAGTTGGCTTTGAAGTGTTTTTCAGTTTTTAGTATATTTCCTATTTAAATAGTCCATTATGCAAGTGAGAAGATTGAAGTATTTATCTTTCTCACCACACTGTGCCCTGAAAGTTTGGAGATGTATCTATAACGGTGATATTTCGCAGCCATGTCTCGATCATGTGACGTCTGCAACTGATCTCTTAGTGAGTTATAATGAAACGGTTTCCTCTTAGGAATGTCGGTGTATTGCTCATCACCAACTGTAACGACAGACCCACTTCTAGAATCCATTGCATTCTTTCTGGTGACCTCATCTTGATTTTGTAAACTATAAAAAATAATAGTAATAACAAAAGAATGAATTCCAAACTATAGTGTACAGTCAACTCCCTTGATAGCAGATACTGCAGGGACCTTGAGCTTTATTTTATTTTATTATTTTTGCCAAACAATAAGATAAGTGACACCACAAAAAAAGTGTACATATATTCACAGGAGTACAGGCGGGGACACCGCAATAGCGAGTGCCAATTACTGCGGGCCCAAGACACAGATCACTAAAAAAATGTAAAAGACTTCAATACTATCTATTAAAAACAATAGGTGATATTCAATCCTAAATTATGGGCAGTGTTACAGGTAAGGCATAGAGATTTGAAAGAGCGAGGGTCATCAGCGTCATCAGAACAAGCAACAGATAGCCCAAGGTCGGCAGCAAGAGCATTCCATATTCTACCAGTTCTGTTAAAGAACGATCTTTGAAAGGTTCTTTTACAGGACCTGATTAAAAATAAAGTGATATCCAAATTGCTAGTGTATCTAGTGGTTCTTGTTGGAGCGCCTATCAGAGGAGTAACAGTTGGATTATTTTCAACTTGCCCAGTTACAGCCTTAAAGAGGAATACCACGTCAAGATATTCATGCCAGTATGTCAGGGGTGACAGGTTTTTGCATAAGCTATCCTTATATCATTGTTGACAATGAAATGGAAGATTGAGGATGTATTTTGAAGCTTGACGCTGAATCCACTCCATCTTGCAAACCAGTTCAATCGATTGAGGGGCCCACACTTGTGTTCCATACCCAAGTTGGGACCTCTCACGTTAAATAGATGCATTGTCTTGCAGACATGTTGAGTTAGTGCCCTCAATAGTGAGAGTCCCTCATAGCAGGAGTTTATACCAGTCAAACATGTGTAATTCATTTTTGCTTGAGATTTAGCTGCTGTCCATATTATCGGGGTGTCCGTTATAGCAGGGTGCTTGCAAGGCAAGAGTTAACTGTATGTGTGTTGAAGCCAGAATCCATTTTCTGGTCAAACTGTGGAGTAGTCAACCCAGCATAATCAAATCTGTGGTCAAAATCTGTCATCAAAGCCTGAGTTTTTTAGACACCCAAAGGTCTAAGTTTTCATTAAACACCCACTATTTTTTTTTAAAAAACATCACAGACAGTAGCATTTTATGTGGGACAACCTGGGACCCAATATTACAGCAAAAAAATTTATTGAATTATAAAATTTTGTATTGGTCAGTATAATTTTGCAGATCCTTTTCTTGCCGCCCAAGAAGGACAATATTCCTACAAGCTTTCCTCGTGATCTGCATTTGACTGTAGTCTATGCGGGCTTGACCGAGCCTCTTCCAAGCTGCGAACTGGTAGATATCAGATTACGTTATTACGTGAGAACGGGCAAAAAATTTCTGGGTTAAAATTATTGCAGGTTCTTCTCAACAAACTGAACAGATATAGTTAAATTCATTTTACAGGTAATTTGAATTGATTTAAATGATCTAGAGTTAACTGGCTAATGACCGGCTGTTCTTTTTTTTCGTCTTGAAGTAGGCGACTGCGCGAATGTCCCTGATCGGTTTAGAATTTTATTTTTAGTCTCAGTGAAACGACAGGTCTGCGCCGACAAGGCCGACAAGGAAATTATTGATATTACTCATATACCGTCCAAAATAAAAAGAGTTAACGACAGGCTTAGTTGTGTTGAAGGGGTGCTTTCGTAATTGTTAACCAAAATATGTAAACTTGTTCAGTTTAAGCTTAAACTTGAATCGCTAAAAACAAAAAGCTTTTTTAATAAATATCTTATCACGACAGCTCATGTGCATCAGCAGATTGTGGCTCAGTGCATTACATAATCTTAGTCATTTATGCTTTCCTAAATTCAAGGCTCTACTAAATGATAGTGAAAACCAGTACAAATCAAAGTAACGCAATAATAAATCACTTACTTTGAAAACGAAACGCTGCTAGTGCGGCTGGATGCAAGACTCACTCTATCCGGAGAAGTATTAGGATTTCGTTGTACAGAAAGTATTGGGGTTCTCTCATCTGTAGGTCGCAGTATAGCACCATCAGATTTGCTTCGTTTCATGGCAACTTAATAAATGTTGCACAAGCTTCCCTGTCAAACGAGAATTCCACAGCACCCTAATCATCAACATTTACAAAGCCGCCATGATTTATTTCACGTTTCGATGAACGCGGAGGACTAGGTAAAAATAACGATGAATTAGTTCCGGTCTTGTTTCTTGTCTTTCATCCGGTTGGGCGGGAAAGGGGGTGGGGGCGGCGGAAGTGGGGGCAGCGGAAACCCAAGGTCACCCGGCATGAACGTATCATTCTGAGATTTTTTAATCCTCTCTAGCTGACTCCAACAAAAACTTTGATATAAGAAGCGGTTTAACCACAAGGGAAAAATGGCAGACTGACGTAACCATAGTTTTTTTTTAACTTGTACCCCACGGATATGACCCGGGGAGCGTTGCGTGACATCCAAAAGCGAGTGGAGACTAGTAAGAACCTGAATAGCCCAGAGGAGGACCGAATAGTATCCCATGATGCATTTTTCCAGAAGCATCACGCAATATCGCAGTCATAGCAGATTCCATCTTGAAATAAGGTCGTTTTCTCGTCGGCTTTTTTCTCACTCGATTTCCAGTAAAAGTATAAAATTACATTATTTCGTTATTTGACATGATTTCTCCGATTTGCAATGGCTTAAGAGCGAAGTTTCCACTTAGAAACATTTATTTTCACGGTTTCAATTAGTCTTCCCATCACAAAGTGTTCAGTGACCCACAACCAGGTCAATGAATATTCAAGATTTTTTGGAATATATGTTGAAATCTTCCAAATGTGGACCTCACGCCAGCAAAATGAAGTCCTGAATATTGTACAGGCCAAGAAGTACCCAGAAGTACCCACATTTTGAAGACTTTTTTGTCGACCAAAGATGGCTGAAATTTCGAATCTTTTATCACATTTCAACGCCATGTGTCATAATATATGTTAAAGCCTGATGAAGGCTACAATCTGTTGGGCGCTTTTGAGAGCGCTTTATGCCGAAGCAATCACTTTGTATTTTCAAAGAGGTTATCTTTAAAAGGAATTTGACTATAATAATTTTAATTCGAAGAAGGAGCGGTGTATAATGGTGTGTTTCAGTGTGAAAAGAACCCAAAGGAAGGTACCACGCAGCATGCAAGCCGGCACAACGTAAACTGAAGCCTGCTCAGAATTTGAAAAAAAAAAATCAGAAACTTTATTTATTCAAAAGAACAGATCAGTATTCTGGCCAGGAAATTTTCTTGAAGATTGCTTGAGTCAGTACCGGGTAGACTGTGCTTCAGAGAATTGTTTGTCGCATCGATAGGTTAAATTTTATTTGTAACTGCCATTGTAAACTTCAGCTCCTTTGAGCGCGATGCTGTAATAAATTCTCCTTTGGTAATTAGCTTCACAGCGTAGCGGATGTTTTGTTGGAACCACTTATAGATCAGTCATAGTTTTGGTTCTCCTCTGGCCTGGGTTCTCCTAGTGAACCTAGCGAAGCTTATCAATTGCGAGTCTTATAATTTGTGTTTACAGTGCGACCGAGCGCGGCACAAGTAGTTTTCGACAGATCAGTGAAATACATGTAAAACCCTTCTCAGTCAAAGCAATGCTGAAATTCTCCTTTAAAGCACAGTGAATATAATCCAACTCCATAATCTCAAAAGCAGAAGCTGCTGAACCGAAACATGTTTGGAAACCATCCACATCGAGCACTGCGATCGATGTTCACCTCGCGCGCGCTGAAGATTACTGATCATGATGTGTCACGTACGCAGTGACAATATAACATGAATCGAGGTGCATCATGGGATACTATTCGGTCCTCCTCTGTGAATAGCCTAAAGTTGAGTTTGTGCTTCTTACCATTTATGTAAGAACCAATTTAGGGTAACTTGGGAAAAGGCGGGTTCTTAGTCGCAGATTTTTACTTTACTTCAAGAAGGACCGCAGAACAGGATACTGATAGAGAGGCGGGACATAAGAAGTACCTCAAGTGAAAGCCACAATGTCACATAACTACTAGAGGTATGCCAGCTGTCAATGCAAAGCCGGAATGGTCTGTAGTCTGTAGCTGAGTTCCGGTGATTTCTCAGGTTTTAGAGTCTTACGGTTTTCGTTCTCCATTGTAAAGCCCGGAGCGCGCCAAATCAGCTTCCGCTCGAACTTTAACAGGCCTTGAACTTTCCCCATGGTTAAAAGAAATATAAGAAATTTCTCTCCGCTGGAAACATGAAACTGGAGCTAAAAATATTGAAGTGCCCAACATTATCTCCAAATAACAATCCAAGGTAATGAAGGTAAATCAACCTTCAGCATCTTGGCCCAGGACGGCAACAATATGTATGATCACGCATATAAAATTAATGTGAAATCAACGAAAATGGCGCGGGTGTTTTTATAAAGATCATGCGCGCAGGCACACTCCGCGCAGGTTTGCACCCTGTTTTAACAAACTCACAATCTTGGAATTGCACACATTAGGCATCCTACTGATTAACAGTTGCGACATATTTCCAGCAACCACATTTGGCCGTCTTTTATCCTCTAATTCACCTGATACCCTAACCGCTATGGGTGAGGGGGTGGGGTGGGGGGCTACTTCCACGACACACTCGTACATTTCTTTTTAGTTTTCACTGCATCGGACAACGAAGTCAAACTTCGTTGGGGTAATGTTACAGACGATTTGAAACGACCATTTTAGGGCAACATTATCGCAACAATAGCCTGCGTAGCATGGCGGTTTTGTCAAGACCGAGGCGCACGAGTGGCGAAGCCTGTGATGTGCTAAAAATCGTCGATGCGAATCGTCCCCTAAAGCATCGCCTTCGCTCGACGTTTAATCTGGTTTAATGGACGACGTGAAGGCACATTGACAAGTTTTTCTTTTTATTGTATGGCCGTTTGACGAAGTTCAACTATATTTCAAAACTTCTTCACAATAGAACGCGCTTGTATTAAGATACCACCAGAAAAGGGGAAAAAAACCAGAATGGCCCAGTTTCGTAATAAAAAACCAACGTAGACCGCGAGGGTCGTCATTCTCTCCTCAGAGCCACGTGCGACGGGAGAAAAAGCAAAATCTCGCAATCTACTGTGACTAAAAAGAAAAATAACAAACTGCTTGCAGTCTATTAACAACGTATTATACTAACTGTCGATGGGCGTGTCAGCTCAAATATAATAGGAATATATAACACAAAAATAAGCTATACTTCTTCTACTCAAATGAATATTCGGAAACAGTGTGTATACAAATGCTTTTATTTAGAAAACTCTGGTATGCAATAAAGTTTGCACGGAAATACAACTTTACCAAAATCTTTTCGATAACAAAGGTGAAACACTGAAAAAGACCATTTCTGATGTATGAAAATTCAGGTAATAAATAGTACTGTGTACAGCCGTCACCTCCCCTCAGGGCTTTTCTCGATTTTTTCCTGAGGGGAGGGGACGGCTGTACACAAGCCATTGAGCAGGGGCGGATCTAGGGGGAGGGTGCAGGGGGTGCGCACCCCCCTCCAGAGGACCTGCGGTTTTCTAAAACAACTAGTATTCTGCAAAAAAAACTATGTGGTTTATTGGTGTTGAAGTAGAGCAAGAGACGAATGCACCCCCTCCTAAAAAAAATCCTGGATCCGCCCCTGTTGAGGTAATAGATACTGAAAAGAACTTTCAACTGATACCTTACAAAATTGTATTTTAATTTAAACCAAGCGAAATGTGTTTACAAAACCAAGCAGCCTCGTTTCCAGAGCCTCTCTTACGCCGAGAACGAGGCTGCTTGAAAACCTGAAAACTTGGTACCTAATCGTAAATGAAAATGACGTGCATTTTGTTAATGAATCACAAGTATGGCATTGTCATTATCGCGGACATCACACCCAATGTTCATGAATAACTTTTCCTCCTGGTTTGCGATAGCCAATGACTTGAAACGCAGCTTCACTGCTGTCCTGCTTGGATGTGTTATCAGACAGTCTGAAATGTAAAAGGTTCTTTATTAGTCCCTCGATATTTTAATAACCTCATTCTGCACTTTGGGTAGTTTTCAGAAACGTGTTTAGCCTGCGAGCAAGCTCTCCATTTGGGGGACATCCCCCCCCCTCGGTCAGCGTTCAAGTGTCACTTTAAAAATACAGACATGTTAGCTGATTCTGGTGTTACTACAACGGGGAACGGGGAACGGGGAACGGGGAACGGGGAACGGGAAACGGGAAACGGGAAACGGGAAACGGGGAACGGGGAACGGGGAACGGGGAACGGGGAACGGGGAACGAGCACGGGGAACAGGAAAGGGTTACATTTTCCCGTTTATCGGGCTCGTTCTCCGATCCCCGTTCCCCGTTTTAGTTACATCCGATTCTAGTCGGCAAGTGCAATAAACACCCGCTTGCACTAAGCGCACACTCGGCTCGTTTCTATTTCTCATTACATTATTTCATTACCTTTCTCTATCTTCCGCCTTCGGTTCTTCAATTCTCCTTTCTTCATTAGCCCATTCGTGCTCTCTCCACTGGCTATAGCCTGAATCATGTTTAACTTGTGCTGGATTCTGATCTGCGCGCACTGCAGACGCCACGTGGACGACAGAACTGGTGACAGTAAGCTGTTTGGGTGGGGCTGGGACAACTTCCGACGCCACAACATTAACTCTATATTCGGGCGCATTCTGCGTCTCTTTGCTTCGCCGAGACTTAATATATTCCGACACATGATTTTGATTCTGGTAATCGCGCGTAGCATCGCTATCATAACTGGATCGCCTTGGTCTTTGGTCAGAAGTTGGCCCATTCGGCATCATCATGCGAGACGAAGGACTATACTCTCGACTACCTATTTTTGCGTCGATACTCCGTCGTGTTTCCGACGGCCGAGACAGGTGTCCGAGGTTTACATCAAGACTATCCTCTCTGCTACCTCTTCTTGCGTCGATACTCCGTCGTGTTTCCGACGGCCGAGACAGGTGCTCGAGGTTTACATCAAGACTATCTTCTCTGCTACTTCTTCTTGCGTCGATACTCCGTCGTGTTTCCGACGGCCGAGACAGGTGCTCGAAGTTTACATCAAGACTATCCTCTCTGCTACCTCGTCTTGCGTCGATACTCCGTCGTGTTTCCGACGGCCGAGACAGGTGCTCGAGGTTTACATCAAGACTATCCTCTCTGCTACCTCGTCTTGCTTCGATACTCCGTCGTCTTTCCGACGGCCGAGACAGGCGCTCGAGGTTTACATCAAGACTTGGGATCTTCTGCATTTGAACCGTAACAGGAGACAATCTAGGCGGCGAGTGGGATCGAGTGGATGTTGCCGGCACTTCTAGCCCAAATTTCTTTCGTATTTCAGTGTTTTCTTTCGACAACTTTTCCACCCTTTTTTCAAGCGTTCTCTTGGTACGGGAAAGTTCTAGAGACTTTTCCATCGCCATGTCGTTTATAACAGCATTTGACTTTTCTAGCTCTTCCATCGCTTTCGCGGCCCTTTCAGCCTTCTTTTCAGCAAACATTTTCGCTTCTTCTGCGTCTCGAAGACTTTCTTTTGTCAGCTTGAGTTCTTTCCGCATCTCGTCAACAGCTCTTCTCAAATTCTGAAGCTCAGATCCTTTTGCTGTGTTAGCCTGTGTAACAGAGTCCATTTCATCATCTTTAACTCTCAACTTTTCAGACAGTTCGCGAATTTCCACTAGAAGCTTTTGTTTCTCTTTCCTTTCATTCTCATTAAGTGCTGAAAACTCCTTTCGCTTTTCTTCAAAATTCCTTTTTAACGATTTTATTTCATCACTTTTGGATGATAAATCCTGCTTCGAAGCCTCCAATTCTTCTTGTACTTTGTCCACTATTCGTTGCGATTCTTCACACCGCTTCTCGACGGCGTCTTTCTCCTTCCTAGCTCTCTGAATAATTTCGTCTCTTTCCTTGATATTTTTATTGGCAATTTCAACTTTGCGAGAAAGGTCATCGTGAAAAACTGTCAGATTTGAGTAATTTGCTTCCAATTCCTCTTTGTCGGATCTCACCCTTGACAGCTCTTCGACTGTTTCCTCCAATTCCTTGACTTTCGATTGAAGCTTGCTTTTTTCCTCACTGAGTCCTTCAACATCCGTTGTAAGCTTTCGCTTTTCATTTGCAGTTCTCGCCACGGTTTCCGAAAGTGCTTCGCACTCACTTTTCAAATTATAAATCTGTTTTTTAAAAGCTTCCATTTCGGCGGCTTGACCTTCGTTATCTTTTTCGTTTTCGTCATCTTTTGCCTTTTCTTTCTTATTTTTCTTCTTTTTTCCATTATCGCTCGCACTGGCCTTAACCTTTTCTTTTTCTTCCTTCTCCTTCTTAAGTTCACTTTTCAAAGTTTCTATCTCTTTTTCTGCCGTTTCCAAAGACTCGTGGAGTGAAGAATTTTCCTTGTTCAATTTTTCAAGTGCTGATTTCAAGTGTTGGGAGTTTTCGGTAGGTTTTTGAATCGAACTAGAAGCGGAATTCTTTTCCTCTCCCTGGTCTTTAAGTTGTTGTATTTCCTTCTCGAGTTGATCAATCTTCTTATTTAGTGTATTATTCTCTTTCTCCAGAAGCAAACATTTCTTCTGTGCTTTAGCTAACTCCTCTTTTGATTCCTAAAAAAAAAGATATTCATTATATTGTTGTGAAGTATTTTGAAAGTTATTTTTAAGACGGATCTATCTTAACTTTTAAGTTTAGTTTTTGTTTCATTAAGTCTTGTTTTTGTTCACGTATTGTTTTCCTGTTTTGATCTTTTGTTTTTACTTGCACTTGAATTCATGCTTAGCTCGCGAATTTACTTGTTACTATATTAGGAATGTTATTCGCTGGCATTGTCAGATGCTAGTTTTTTTTACAGGTGGTCGTGTTTGTGGTGTTAGAGCTGACCTTCGTTCTTTGGTACGTATCAGTTGCGGCTGTACGTAAGCTAATCTGTTCCCTAACAATAGCAAACCTGTTGCAATGTTAGCGATAAGATACACAATAGAAACTCTTCCGGTCAGCTAACCCAAACATGTCCAGCTTTGGCTATTCAAACCGCTACTATAACTTTTAAGTCAAATGAGTGAAACTTGGAAATCTTGTCCAATTTTGACTTCGGTCATTTTTGGGAGTAAAAGAAGGATTTGTTCTAAGAAAACCTGGTGCACTGTATTGAAACATGGAAAATAAAATAATGACGACGAAGAGCACTCGTCAAAGCGGGGCCCCTGATCCTCCTGAGATTGACTGCATCTAGTTAATACAAGCAACTGTTAAATTTATTTTCAAAATTGTCATTTGAGTAATGGTACACAACTTTTTAGTGACAATCACTCTTTTACGTCCCAATAGACCATTTTACAGATATGGGCTTAGCATCCTAGCCTATGTATGAATGTGAGGCTGAGGTTGACCTTGTTTTGATACAAACCTCTTTCCTTTTGTTATGGAAATTATAATAACGCAGGATGGGTCGTATCAAAACAAGGTCAACTTGAGCCTCATTTTCTCCTATAACTGAATGGGCTATTGCTGTATGTTGTTGCGATGCACTGATTGCTTTCTTGAATCACAGAAAGTCTGCAATGCCAGCCCACATTCTCAAATAAACCCTAAGAAGGGGTTAAGAATGGTTTCTCAAGAGAGTCAACAGTATTTATAGCCTATTGACCCTTTCGGCCCCCTATATCCACATACAATTTCCCAGATGGTTCTCCATACATTTCCTAATAGAATAAGTTGAGAGAATTTAATTAAAGATCAAAGCATTTTTCCTTTGCTGCAGTTAGCTGATCATTTTATAAATTCTCACACCCCTTTCCCCTGATGATTCATGGATATTGTTGGGAGATTATTGATGTTGGTCACTCCAAGGACCTTCTTACCTGTAGCATCAAACTGTTTCCATTCTGATCAGGATTTTTTTTGAAACGTTTCTGTAAGCTGTCAAGTTCTTCCTCTAGGTCTTCTTTGTCTAATTCAAGCTGTTCCTTTTCAGCTTTTAGCTTTTTGTTCTCCTTCTTTAAGCTTTCGCTTAGCTTTTGTACATCACTTATCTTTGACTGACATGATTTAAACTCCTTAGCCATGTTCTCTTCCGATTCTTCAGCCATATGCAGCAACTTTTGCAAGTTTGCATTTTCGTCATGCAACAATTCTAACTCTCGACTCATCAAGTCAGACGGAATGTCTCCATCATCATCACTTCTTTCTTTACTTTTGAATTTTTCATTTTCTAAAGTCAGTGCATTAATCTCAGCTTTCAAGTCTAAGATTTGTTTTTCAATGCCTAAATCAGTTTTTTCATCATTTACCCCATCAACTCGATTGTCCAATACCACTTTTAAATGATCAACTTGACCTCGTAGTCCATCACACTCCTCTTGTAGGGCACCTCTCTCAAGTTCCAGTTCAGAGGAATTAACCACATGATTTTGAATCTCTGCAATGGTTTTCTCAATATCTTTCAATAACAAGTTCCTTTCCATTTCCACAACTGACTTTTCCTCCTCCAGTTTACCTGTGCTCGAGTAGTGATCCTCAATTTCTGCCAGACTGTTTTCTATTTCCTGAACTAGCCGATCTTTCCGCCTGATGATTGGAGAACCTTCAATGTCATCCACTCCATCAGCACTATCAAGAACATGCAATCCTTCGGACTTCTGCGTGAGACTTGAAATGCTGTTACTGATGAATGGATCCGTCGTATGTTTTCCTTTATTGCCAGATGGAATACTGTGATTCACTGGGATAACTTGCTTGGGCTGTGTTACTTTCTTGAGTGCTAGAGAATCAAGGGGTAACCCATTTATCATCTCTTTTGGCATGCTAATTCTACTAATAGCACTAAGTGAGGTAAGTTTCTCATCAGTCAAACACACGGCATGGCACTGAGTACTTAGACTGAATTATGTTGAATCTTTTACTTGTAATTCACCTGAAATAAAAGCAAAAAGAACATATTGACATCAGTAACTTCAAGACAAAGTTTAGTTCACATGAAGATTTCAAAAAATGTAAACACAAGATCATCACATGACCAGTAAAGCTGAATTTGAGGTGTCAGCCAAATATGGTTCATTGGTGTTATTTACATCTTCAGAAAAACCTTACAAAGCATTATTTTGCTTTAAAATAATTATTTATTGCGTCTGAGGTACAGAATAGCATTTTGAATAAAGAAACAGAAATGAACTGTTGTTTACAAACATGTTCCCCGTGAGTTTTACAGGTTCTTATACCGAGGATGAGCCAAATTTTCATAGGCAAAATAATCTTATTTTACACAAAATGGTGGCTGGCGTAGACAATGTAGTGGATTTCAAGGACTCTTCAAGATGGAAAAAAGAAATCAAGTACTTTTCAAGGACCTTAATAGAATTCAAGGACTTTTCAAGACAACTACTAAATTTTAAGACCTTGTCAAGATTGTACGAGGTATGAAGTAACTAAAGTGACATGAAGGTAAGTTGGGGGAACATGATATATTATTATTATTTTTCTTATTATTTTTCCAACGTCCAAAAAACATGACAGAGAGGGAAATCCCACACTGGCCGACTGGGCTAGTGACTCATGGTACAGCACCGGTGGAAACTGCTCAAGACATGTGAGGGCAGTTGTTCAACAAAATGTGAAAAAGAACTGCACACCAACTAAATGTTGAAGCAGGTCGTTCATCATATTGAACAGAGTTGAAAGAAAACTATTAGAGACGAGCTCTGCACAATTTGTAACTTGTTTAACTGACAAGGAATAAAATGCATATAACTGCCAGCTTGAAGTGATGAAGATAATTTACCAAGTCTTGTAATATTTTGTAGCTGCATTTTGTTCAAAGATATCACCCAATACCTTGAAAAATACTACACCACACATCTGATTATTTGCAGAAACATACATTATTGTATTTAGTATTAAACTGTAAATAGGTCAAATAAAACAGGGCTTAAAAAGTACCGTCAATTTTAGCTTGTTCCTTCAGACAATGGTGCCCTCAAATTTTGTTTGCCCAAGGCAGTTGCATGCTTGAGTTATGTTTGCTTTAATTATGTATGGATGACTTACCTATGCCGTTGCTTAATATATGAAATGCTACTTGTGCAGTAGGTAAATCTACCTGTCCCAGACAACCAGACGGGATTTTTTCAGACCCTTAGGGTGCAAAGAAAGTCAGTTTTACAGCTAGTCATTCAGGCAAGCTGTGGCTAGTATTTACTAGCCCAAAATTCATTTCAATTAGCCCCAAAAACTTTTTGATGAGCAGGATTGATACTTTACACAGCTCCTTCTGTAATTTGAACTGCTCAAAAAAACTTCACTTCCACATCAGGCAAGTTAAGAACAGAATTCACTAGCCCGATAGCAAAATCCACTAGCCCCGGGCTGTCGGACACTACTTTCTTTGCACGCAAGACATTGATGAAAACAATTCCGTCTATAAATAAATTTTGTCCTTAAAAACAGAGGCAACATCAAAGGGAGAAGCCATCACACCCTTTTACAAAGGTTCTCTAAGGGAGACTATCTTGCCAAAGCTCATAAAGAGTTCCTTTGGTCTCACTCTCAAAGCTACATTTACATTGTTCATAAACACTGTTTTTTATGTGTTTTGAGTCAGTGGGAAAGTAAAATGATTACATTGATTGATCTTTTCCTTCAAAATAGCAGTAAATATTTTTATAGCATTATTTGCAATATTAGGTCTTTCATCTGTATCCAGGGTGCTTCATCATGGATTTAAAAATTTAATAATTTAGTTGCAAGCAAGAGGCCATTAGCAAAGCATATCTAATGAAACAACATAGCATGCCAAGGGGTGGACATCATAATGTGATTTATGAATAAGGATGACAAGTTAAAGAGCGTAACACATTTACATACCTAACAACCCATTAGCTATTGAGTGGTGAAGAAAGAAATGGCCTTAGGGTTTCAAGACAGTCAGAGTTTTTTCTAGCAACGTTAAGAGCATACAACTTAAAAATGGCACCATCACTTTAAAAGGCAAGAATACTTAGAACCTGTATTTAATTTTTTTAATAATAAATGACTGGGTATTATTTGAGAATATGTAAACAATGTGACTATAAAAGGACAGTAAGACAGACCATGAGATGTGTTTAGGCATCTGATGATATGAGATTCTGCATGGGTCATTTAATACTACATTGATATATGAATTGACTACTATTATGAAATTTTTATAATGAGAGTAAATTTTAAATGATATAAAAAAATGCTGCACAGATACTTCTTATCGACAGTGGAATCTATAATATAATTAGACCTAAGTAAGAAATGTTTACTCGCCATAATCATAAAAAATTAAAAATGTTTTCTGTACACATATCGAAACCATAACAGCTGTCCTTTATGGGAGCTGAAAATAGCCTGCAATTTTTTTGTTGAGATAAATAGAGTAATTCTGGTTGTAATAACACAAATTCATTACATTCAGTTACGAGGCGGGGAGAACTGTGAATAATTAAAACGTGCAGTTAGAAATACGACGCAGCGCAAATAAAAAATATTTCTGCAATTGCATTTTAGGCTCAAGAAACATACTCAATAAAACAGTTGGATAGCTTGTCCACTCAATTACGTTAAGTGAGCCTACTGTCAAACTAATATTGGAAGAAATATACGAATAACATTTCTGAAAAAACAGAATACAACAAAAGCGTTATTGGCATAATTAATCTGTTATCAGGGTTGCTAATTTTCGGTGATATTTCATTTACAGAAAGAGCCAATGGCTTTTAAAGCACTTTGATTTTTCTCGTCGCACGGGAACAAACGAATAATTTGGAGCCCCAGTTTTCGGCGATAAGGCATACGGCAAGTATAACAACACCAAAACCATTCTGTCTGAAAGATAAATCACTAATCAAAATGGGAAGTAGAAGGGACAACTGTAAATATAACTCACTGCGTTGGTCGACAGCGCTGGCCGTAGCTAAAACAAACACAGATCTACAGTATCTAGTAGGTCAGCTAAAATGCCCAAAGAACAAAACTTCGCGATCATTCACAGTTTGGTTCCGAAGAAAATCATGCGTCATGAGATGACAGGAAAAGGAAGAAGTGGGTTTTAGCAAATGTAGACCAATATTTTCAAGTGACGAATTCTCAAGCATGAATGACCTTCATGCGCTTGTCAATGTTGTCACGAACCGACCCGTTCGGTTTCCCAAGATGAAATATTTTACCAAGCACGAAGATGTCAAGCCCGATTTTAAATCAGCTAAATTTCTCACAGTCCAGATACGAAAGTAATAAGTACACTGAAATTTTAATGATTCCGGAAGTTGTTGCGGAGAAAAGTTGAAAATTTTTTCCCGTGTGCAAGTCTTTTCGGTAGGAAATGACGAAATTTGATCGGAAAAGGAAGGCCAGAGTCAACACCAAAAACAAGAACATTTTCTTGAAAAAAAAATTGATTGAAATAACATCGCTATGGTTTGCAGAAAACTACTTAAGGTTCTTAACATTGCTGAAGTTCCTTGTATAAAGCTCCAGGGCCTATTCGATTTGTTAGCAGTCCGAAATTATACGACCATTAGTTCGACCACTGCAGGCACTTCACTCACTCACCTTGACCGCAAAAATTGGACTCCCATGAATCAGCAATACACTCTTGGTCGCCCACAAATCTTCTTAAATGACCTATGAGGCTTCTTGAACTGAACTTTCTAAGAGTAAGAACAACTAATCTTGAGAAAATTCCGGAACTCAACTTAGTACACTTCCATCGACGTCAAATCATTCTGATTGTTGTCACTAGTAAAAATTACTCGTTCCCGATCCCCGGCCCGGTTCAATCCTGGACCCCAAACAGAGATCTCTCTTCTGATTGGCCTGTTGATGGTAATGAGTTGTCATTGGTCATTTGCAAGACAATCACCACATATTTAAAAGCGGCAAGTTTGATCTTTTGTTCCAAACAAAACAAAACTGTTATGAGACTCGTGAAATTTTAATTTAGATTTCAAAATTAAGATAATGAGGCTTTTGAGAGAGGTGTTAAGACTTCTTTTTTTGACTTGCACAACGCATACATTCCCAAGGGACAAATAACAATTTTGTCAAGTCTTGAGTGTAAGTGTACACACTTTGTGATGTTGTACAAGTAGTTTTAAGTGCTGGGGTATGAATGAGAATGATAAGGCGGACACAAGTGCTCAGTTTAACTTCTGCATCACAATAATATCCTGGATTTTTCAGGCCAATCATTCTTAAAAAAAAAAATCACAATCTCTTCATCTCAAAGTTTCTGTTCACTGTGGAGAAGTTAAATTTTGACATACTTAATAGTGACATTCAAGAAATAATGTATGAAACCCTTCTCAAAGGAATGGCTGTCAGTTGCCCACCCCATGATCCCTTAACCCTTTCATTTCCATTTTAGCCTGTGTGCAGCTGTGCAGACTTCTTTTATTTCCTTTTTTGCAAGTGGAGAAATAGGAGACGTCTGTACGCAGGCAATTTCCAATTTAGAAGTGCAATAATTTATTCTGCTTGACTAATCAAAGCTGTCTGGCCAGCTGTCTGACCCCTGTGACCGGGAAATTACCTTCAGTTAATTAGATAGCAGATCTGTTTTTATTCAGTTGCAAGGGTGGAATAATAAACAACTCTTAGCTATTGTTATTGATATTAACAGTCACAGTGTCCTGATTCCAGACGGTTCAACTGTAAGATATGTTGTAAGCTACTAGCCTGCGTAAAATTATCTCTTATTTCCTTTGTGGCACGTGGAAAAGGGACATCAGTGTGACACAAAGGAAAAAGGAGATGTCTACACACACTAGCAGTTCCTTTTCAGGCACTTGAAACTGGACGAGCTATCACAGACAGGGGGGGATCCAGGATTTTTTAATGGGGCGTGGATGATACCAATCAGCCACCAAACCATATCTTAATTTATTTTAAGTTGTCCTATGTTTGTCCCAAAATGTGGCAATTTAGGAAGAATGAAGGCTGGTTGGCTTCACAAGGTTTTTGGGACCCACATATTTCTATATTTTTTGGGACCCATGTTTTGCTGAATGTTTTTCTACATATTTCTATGATAATTTTTTGGTGGGTTGTTCTAAAGGGGGGGTGGCTAGCCACCCAATCCACCCCCTGGATCTGCCCCTGAGAGAGGCAAGTGGTGGCGAACAGCAAGAGTACTGTTACCTGTGTTTACCCACTGCATAAAAATAATATGCTCAGCTACGTAAAAAAACTCCTCTTCAAAGAGAATGTTGAGACTTTGTAACCCTCCTTTATTTATTTATTTTTTTGATAGTGTTTTACATCATAATGCTTTTGAAACTTTACATGTTTGTATGTCAATATTTAAACAAAGACTCCACTCCTCTCTCAGACCGGCTTAAAATCACTATAACTATACAACTGAAACTTGGACAGGCAGTGAAAAGACAAAATAATGTCTTCTTTTCTATCCCAAAAGTGGCTGAATCATAAGTTATACACTATATGAATAATGGAAGATTTTACAAACATTTTTATTTTAAAGTTAGTCGCAATGCTAAGGGTGTAATAACATTCCAATACTTAACTATCACTTTATTTGTAAAAGAGATGGCACATTGCAATTTTAAAAAAAGACACACTTCATATTATTTAAACATTTCATCTAGCATTTAGTTGAATGTGCCTGAAGATTATTAAATGAAGCATGCCGTGTTTCAAAAGTAAATGCGTTACCCTTATTGTGGCAATTGAAATTTACATGCCTTAAATATCACATCTATACAGCTTGATAACTTTTCAGGCAGGTGACCTTCAGACAAAGAAACAAGGCAATTTCTTGACAAGAGTGTCCAGCTTCTGACAGCAAGAGACTCACCTCTTCTACTAATGCAAAGTGTCTCCAACACCTGAACAAAGCAAAGAAAAATGGTGCAGTAGAACACTTCACATACTAAAGGGGCTACAGTGTAAGCAATGCAGATATTGCTGTTTAACCCTTTAGGTCCCAAGAGTGACCAACATCAATTTTCTCCTAACAACATCAGCAGATCAACAAGAGTAAAGGTTATGAGAATTACTAACTTGATTACCAAAGGGAGAACGTTTTGATCTTAAACCAAATTCTCTCAACTATTTGTAAAAGAAATGTATGGAGATCAGTTTGGAGAATTTGTATGTGGATCTTGGGGATTAAAGGGTCAAGGTCAACTCTGTCATAACTTAGTACCTTTACCCATACACAAAATGTTCCTGAACAGTTATGAAACAGATATAAAACAAATTTCATAATGGAGCAATAATCATGATATTATTTTGGTGATCTTTGTAGGCATGACATTAAAAATTATGTGAAAAAGTTGGGCCAACAATCCATGTCCATCCTTGCCACTCATAGCTTCTGACAACAGAAACAGTTTCAATGCCTAAAAATAGTCTAACAAAACTGGACCATTATTTTTCAATTGATACAAAGACACATTTTAGCTTTTCAAAGAGATAGCAAATAGCATGACATAACCCCATTAAGTTTTATACAAAGAGAGTATGCTAAAACGTCAACAGATAACCTGACCTCAATAGACGGTTATCTGCAGCCATCAAGCATTTTTATAAAATACTGCATTATGTTCCCAGCGAACCAAATCAGCTCATAAAGCTTAACTAGCAGTTATCTTAATATTTCTGTCAATTCTGTCTCTGGACTGGCCAATAAACCATTTAAGGGATGCACTACACCAAAATAATGTCCTGTTATTAGTTATTATAATTTTTGTTATTCTATCAGTATTGAGGAACACTGTTACAAACCTCAGGGCTTTGGGTTGTTAAGATGGCATAGCTGTTAATATTGTCACATTCTTGGCTGTTGGATTTATCTGCAATGCTTTTTCAGGAGGTGCATGGAAAAAGTACACCTGGAAATAATTTGCAAACAAAGAGAGAAAGAAATAAACTGTTGTTATACAGTCATTCCACTTTTAGAGTTAATAGGAAAATCCAACCCTCCTCCCTCCCTTCCCTCCTCAAGAAGTGAGGGAGTACTTAGAGTGTGGCCCCAAAAAAATGAGTCGTAAACTTTAAACAATTTGATAGTCATATACCTTAAATCCTACTGCCAAAAGACCATGAAGAAGAAATATCAATGCTAGAAGAATACCTGCAACCTAAAATAAGGCAAAAAAAAAAACAAAAAAAAAAAAAGTACATTAGGTGATAATTCAGAGTGGAGTCACTGTGACTTCTGCTTCACAAATTTTGTCAGAGTCATTTTGGAATATTTGGAGTCAAGTATCACAACGAAAAAAGCCATTTTCAGACTTTCCAGCACGTGGTCCTGGCATGTATACACTATTGTGAGGGATACATAAGGTAGCTGTGGCAGTCCGCTGACCTGTTTTGTCGTGCAGTATAATTCTTTAATTTTGATGATATAATTAAGGTTTACAATGTTTGCAATTAACGTAAATTGTATTTGTTGCGAAAAAAGGTAAGGACAAAACTGTGCTTGTTACTGAAAATTTCTGAAGTCGAAGTGGCTCCCTGTTTGTTACCGAAAATTTCTGGAGTCGAACTTACTCCCTCCGTAAACTCTGTGGAGTCATCTGAACAATTTTGGCGTAAAATATGCCAAATCTGGCGTATTTGCGAACCCTGGGGGAGAGAGGAGGGGATTCACTCTTAGATTCTGAACAAATTGAGTTCAGAAACAGTTTCCAGAGTGACCTCTCTGGCTCAAAGTCTGGATCTGCCACTGCAGATCCTCTTAGTTAATTTTGAATCAGCTGACTAATTCAGCTGATCCAGTGAAACAACGTATCTCAAAAATGAACCATTGGAAACAGCTTTCCTATATTAGTCATTGCAAAACAAGACCAATGCAATCACTGCTAAGATGCATTTGTAAACAATCAAGTAAAATGGTGTACTTCTAACCACGTAAGGCCTTTGTTTACAGCTAAAAGAAGAGAGTGTACCCATAAAATGGATCACAGAACTTTAAAATACAACAAAGTGAACTTACACTGGGGCAGACTTACATGTACTCAGCCTGCCCCCCTTGGGTGTTCTGTTCCACTAATAACACTAATTTTCACGGGGAACTTTACCTTCTTGTCATCATCTTCCACTGCAGGCCAGAATGTTAACAGCAACACAGTACCTAAAATAATTTTTAATTTTTAATAGGTTTTGAAAGAAATTTTCCGGAAAAAAAATTTAAATCAATAACATTTTTTTCTTATAAGATTGCATACTGTTTTAAAGAATTAGAAAAATAAAAAAAATCAACAAAATAATAATATTATTAGACTAGGGGAAAATAATGAACTAAAAATGCGCATGTACATTAAACATTACATGAAAGCTTAAGTTATTTATCACAAAATTGTTCATATGATACATGTATTATTTACCTGAAAGAGCCATTCCTAACATAACAAGAAGCCATCTTAACCACTCCAGAGGAACAACCCAAAGAACCTTGGAGAAAAAGCCGAGCATCATCAGCAATTTGGTCTGACGTAAATGGTTCAATAGAGGAATGAAAATGTTATTCCGGTGTAATTATCTCGGGTATGATGATTGACATTGATCTAAGTGACAGACTAGCACGGGGACATAAGCTCCTGTCACTAGAGTTTGCAGTCACTAAACAAAGAGTGTTCCAAACAAAGTGACAACATTACTCACCCTCCCAACCCTTTAGGGAAACTTGTTTTGATTCTGTGTATGTTTTATTAGGCTAATACACACATCCCCAACCCCCACTCAGGAGTGTCGCACTTACTGTTATTTTGTCTATCTATTTTTTGCTTTCAGAATTAAATCAAGCAATTGAGACAAATAGGGAAATCACTTTACACTGTAGAAAAGTAGTAAAACTTACTGATATGGGAATATATATGAACAGGGAATAGCCATACACACAGAGGATTTCCAAGAATGAATATCCTGCATTACTCTTTCTCCAAAGAAGGACTCCCCAGAGAGCCGTAGGCACCAGGAAGGCATATGAGAAGATTGCAACTGCAGCAAATGTTACTACAAAGAAAGTATATGAAAATACAATGAAAATTATGGTAAAATTTAAACTAGGTATGCATGGCAGAGGACACCTAGGATACATGTGTAAGGCTTTGCTGCATTGGATGAAGTTGTCGAGAGCAACTGGATCTGTTCAATAGGCCATTTGCACAATGATGTCACTTTACTTTAATTTATTATCACCACAATGATCAGGCTTTTGCTTTGTTGTGCAAATTAGGGCTTCTGTTAATCAAACCTCACTGAGATAAACAAAATTCAAAGACAATGTATCAAAGAAAGAACAAAATGGATAATAATAGTAGAAGAAGAAGTTGTAAAATGAGATCAACAGACAAATGGCTCATTGGGCCTTAGGACAAACATATGAAATAATAATGGATAGTAAAAGATCTGATATGAGCCAAAAAAATGGAATATAGAAGACTCATAAAATTAAAGCTCAGTACAGAGTTTCAAACTAAAGAAAACTTTCAACCACGACATATTATATACCTTTATGGAAATCATAAACCCACTCATGGTCTCCTGCACTGACAAGATAGCTTGCAAGATTACCAGTTATAGCTGTAGTAAACACTAAAGTTGCACACACCCAAAAAGGACCTGAAAAGGGTCACATTAATGGATCAATTTAGGTGTCTGGGAAACTGCCTACCTACCCCTCCCCAAAGCCATCATTTTGCCCTAAGTGAAAAGTAAGTGTTAATGTTAGCTTAGGGAAGGAGTAGGTGGGCAGATTCCCAGAAACCTAATTAGCAAAGAACATTCCATTTGTGAAACATTTTAGATACCATATTATTTTCCTTCATACGTGTTCATCTAGAAGAGATGTAAACCTTACAGAGAGTGAAAGAAAATGACTAAATAACAGCAGGGACCAAACCTATGCACAACAGTATGTAGCTCTTACAAGGCTTCTAGGATTAACTAAGCAAACAATAAACAAACAAAGGCATAAACAATGGACTCTAGCCCTGAAACAATAGAGCTACATGCTACAGAAAATGCAGAGAAAGATTTTACAGGTTCTAAAGAGCCGTATACTACATAGGCATCTGATAGATTTTCAGTGTACAGTGTAGATCTATATTAAGTGTAGGGAGGTGTTGGACAGCAATGACTATAACACTATAATAATAATTTTATACTAATTAATTTATACTAACCACTAGAATATATTTTTCACTGGTAATGCTTACCATATAAATCAGGATTGGGACGAATAAAAGAAACTAGATAATTTTTGCTGTAAACAGGTACCATTGAGCCAATGATTCTTCTCAAAACCTGCAAAAAAATACCATGGCTGATTTGAAGTTATAAAGAAAAACAAATATGTTGGAATAACTGAGAGATTTCTCACATGCTCATGAGTCCAGAGCTATTTGGAGTTTGAGAGTACGGACAACAGAAATGGTGTAATGAAACTACAATTTTTATTCCACTGTGTCTTGCATGTTCCAGAAATGGATGTTTGAAACTTCACTTTGCATGAAAAACAAAGGCACTTTACTCTTATGGATCTTAGAAATGAAAAGAAGCTGCTGTTGTCTTTTGGTTAAGATGATCATTTTAAGTGATGACAGAATCAAGTTAAACCTTTCTTACTTGATAAGTATCGACATCAAAGAATGTTTGATAATATTCAAATGTCCAGAATGGAGGCTGCTTTCTCTGTCCTGCTAAGAGCTGAATGCAAAAACAACACATTTTAACGTCAAGTTCTTTGATACATGTAGGGGAAGTGAGCTACAGATTCAATTTAATAATATCCTTTGTTAAATCAAATTAATAAATCTAAGATCAGAAGCAAAATTAGTTAAAACATTTAATGTTATCAACAACATGCCAACCCTGTCTACATTGTTTACTTGAAAGAAGAAAGAGCTGGCCATTTCTCTCTTCCCACAAATAACATTGTGTCACTTTCAAGCTTCCTGAAGGAAGTAAAAAACAAGCCACCTTTAACTTTGGAGAGGGGGAATTGAAGGAGCCCAGGTTGTTTTTCCCAAATGAAGACCATTAATTTTGCTGTCAATGTCTCAAAAATTGTGCCACTGACTGTAACATTTAAGAGTATGCAGGTATACACATTAATGGAAGTCAGTTTCAATGCGACATACCTCTGTTTTGTCTTCTTCATCATCTACAAATGAATATTAAAACCAAAATCAAATTGTTTAGTTGAACAAAAGGTGCAGTTGCAAAGTAGTTGATTTACAAAGAGTTCTTTCTGGAACTTAGGGACTGACACATTTTATCTCACCGCTAGCCTGCAAAACAGTCATTTTGTTCCTCAAAACCAGTTTTCCACGTAATGCATCTGAACCTCACACATAGGGCACGAGAAGTTGAGTGAATAACACACAAAAAAAACTGTTCTGACCAGTGGGTTCAAATAATAAGCTGTTTAGCTGTCAAAACTCTGTTGACAGCTCACATTATGTTATACATGTACTCTAACTCCAGGACTTTTCTTTGACCATATTTTTGCATTCTTGACCTACCCAAAATACAGGCTGTTGTGCACTCTATCTCATTGCTAAATTAGCAAGGGGCATAGCCAGCCCAAAGACCTGTAGGCCGAAACCCACAATTTTTTGGTTTGATCACTCTTCTGCTCATAATAAATTATGCGTTGTTGGGGTGAGCTAAAAAGCTTAAGAGGTCAAAGTGTTGGTGAGGTCAGACTATAGTCATGCATGCAGTTTTCAGGATATATGGAAATGAAAGTAAGCCAGGCTTACAAATAATCAAAAAGCTGGCTACGCTCCTGTTACAGTACCTTGCAGACCAAGTTATGGAAAGATTAAAAAATTACTTATGCGACTAGTTTGTCACATTATACTTGCCATCTGAGAAGTCATCTAATGCTTGAGTTCTGATGTTACTTGGAGCTGTAACTGTTGCAGGGTCCTCACCAATGTTACCCCCAGTGTTTAGGTTATTGGTATCATCAACTTTAGTGAAATCTAAGAAAAAATATATATAATAATAATGTCTACAAATAGATTAAAGTAGTAACAAGTTAATAAAACCTTTACAAGAATCTACTTAAAAGAAGAGTGTTTGCCTTGGTGAAATTAGTTTAATGTATCAGGGCTCGAAATTAAAAACATCCCCAGGCCTCGGTTGTTCAAAGGCTGGATAGCACTATCCACCGGATAAATCACTATCCAATGGATAGTGCAATTAGTTTCCCTAATACTTATCCGCTGGATAGTGATTTATCCGGTGGCGCCAGATGCAAATTTTTAGTTGCCAGTTTGTATAATAAAAATGATACAGCTCATAGTATAGCATGATCGATCAGATTTGATTGTTTGAAAATATTGCGGACAGAAGTCAGTATAAATTTGGAGGGAAACTAGCTTTGTTTATGCGATTTGGCACATTTTGAACGATGAAAGCAAAGCAAGATAAGATGAAAAGTTTGTTTTGACTTTACTCTTTTAATTCAAATCTAAATCATAGGGAAATCTGGTCACCAAAGTGGCAACTAACCCAGAATTTTTAGTCGCCAGAACCTTGAGCTGTGTATGGCATGTTCACAACGAGCTTGCAAAAACCAGTCAAGTTGGCTGAAAGTCACCTCATTACTAGTCACCCAAAAGGGTTTCTTTTCTTAAAAAGGGTCAAGGTTTGAGGGCCTTAGCTGCACACCCCTACCCATACTTAACCCCCCCCCCCCCTCCCCCTTCCCCAACAACCTCAAAGCTGGCCACTTGAAAGACTAAAACGAATAATATTTCTTGAAGCCTCTTGTTAAAATACTTTTTTGGATGAGGAACAAACCTTGGAATTTCAAGTCTTCCAGTCCTTCAATGTCTCCCTCCATCTAAAACAAGTCCACAGTTAAAACCAAAAATAGAGATTTTCAAATGGTGCAGCGTGTAAAATGCAGACTGCGTACTGATTGCGGACTATTGTTTTTAGGGTTAGAAGACAATGGGACTATTGTTCCGCACGCAGTCTTCGTTTTACACTACCCTTGTTTAAATTGAGTAGAAATCATGCATGCAGCAATATAATTTCATACTATTTCACACAAACACTTAATATGAATAGTTATAGACTCGAAACATTTGAGCATAGTAAATGTATGGGGTGTTACCAAATTAAGGCCAGGAATTTTAACTTTTCATTTAAAAGGGCTTTGATAAAGGGTTTGTTTTTGGACATACTGGGATCACTTTTAGCTTGCAGAATAAGCCAGTCTAATCTGCAAATTAAAGTGGTGCACTCACAAATATATGGAAACGAAAAGACTTGCGAACGAAAGAAGCTAAACGTTCACCTGACTTTGAAAATTTCCAACTATAATAGATCGCTGGAATTACTTTGATTTAATTCATAAACCTTATACCTTCACGTCGACAAGTCCAGTTTCATCGTCGCTCTCCGCCATTTTGAATTTTGGAGCGTGAAACCGCTGGACTTATTGACACGTCATCATGTATCATAGGGCAATGATCCCCCTACGGGGAGAGCCAGGGGGACCTCGTCGAAGACAACAAAAACAACCAACAGAATGAAGCCAAACGTCAGATTCAAGTTGAAAATTTCTCAAAATGGAATCTAAGCCGATAAAAAAAACTGTTCAAAACAATTCGTATAAATTCTGTGACTTTTTCCACCTGTGACGCGCTTGGCCCGGGTGGTTCGTTTCACCTGTAAAACTCCGTAACATCTGTAACATCGTTACTTGTGCAACAAAATGACCGCTTGATTCAACCATTTTTTCGTGTTACCCAGACAAATCCCTATAATGGGTTAATTTTTTTTCCCCAGGAGCGATTCTAACAGTTACGTTTCCAGCCAGCAAAAATTCCAGGAGGAACCGCTAATAGATCTATTGGATACCCTTGCATGCTTGTGTAACCCGAGAACTCCTGTAATTTCGTTGCTTGTGTAAATCGTATCCGGTAACTTCTCAGGAGCCTATCAGTACTAGCCTTTATCGCCCCATCACATCCCCCCTCCCCTCCTCCTCACCCCCAGAATAGTTTGAAACGTAGGATCTCGGAAGTGCCGTTTTTTGCGTTTTTCTCATTTTTAGTAAACAAATACGAAGAAAAATGCAGTATGGTTAGTTGCTTATTTTACCAACCTCTACTGAGTGCTATCGGTAAGGTACAGTGTTTACGGCGAAAAAATGCCTAAACAGCCGAGTGAAGCCATGAATTCGAAGGAGATTACCAGAAGCAAAGGGCGAGACGTCTACCCTTAAGACGGGAAAATTGTTGCAACGCTACCAATGTCAACGTCTTTGTGCTTTTGCAGAATTGCAAGAGGCAGCAAGTGGGCTCCATCAGCCCACCGTCTCTCACCTCAGGCAGCCGAAGTAACGACGACGGTGACGTCAATGACGAGAACGGCAAAAAAGCAAGAGGTTTAAATTGGCAAAACATAACTCTGCACGTGCATCACGCTTTTTTTGTAAATTTCTTTACCGTCAGTGCACGACTACAACGTAAAAATACCTAATATAATTGATCTGCGAGACACTGGCAAATCCCGATACTTTCACGTTTTGTTGGCGACGTGAACACAAGACTACAACTTTCTTTTTCTTTTCCTAAACTTTGATCCAGTCTTTTATACTTTTTAAGTGACGTTTTCGTAGCCGTCGTCGTTACGTTGCTTAAGCTCCCCGCTAACGTTTTTTACCGTCGGTTTATGGAATAAGAAACGGAGTGAAGGAAATACTAACACAAAGACAATAATATAATGCGAAAAAAAATTCAGCATTCGTTCTGATTAAATAAGAAAAATGTATTCAAGAAAGTAAAAAAAAAAAGATTACTTTCCAAGTTTCAACTGTACGCGCGGGCGCGCATGTGCGTATATGGACGCTACGCTCTTGACTGTGTAACTCCGTATCTTCAGTAACTCCATTACTACTGTCAATGTCTTACGCCGTGTTCTTTTGGAACCAACGTTTTCAACCAAAAAAACCGGTTTGGGTTGATTTAATTATAGACACTTTCCAAACGATTTTGGTGGAAACAGTTGGTCCCTAAAGAACACGACCTTATTAGTTTGTGTAATTCCAAACTGTCAGTATGTACAGACCTTTTTAAAGATGGCTTCGAAACTTAACGTGACAAGGCTTGCATAAAAATGGAATAAGGCCCTTACTAATTGTTGGCGCCATGTTAATTCTTCGTTTGTTTCACAGGCGATTATGACACAATTCAGGAGAATAAGGCAGTTCATGGAAAGTCACTTAGGGCTTTCTTTCTTTCTTTTCCATGTACAGCTTAAATCGATTCTAAGCTTTTTTTATTGACATTTTCAACGTAAATGGTAATCTATATTTTGCAATAAGACAAAAATGGGAGGCCAATTTCACCTAACTTGCTACAAACGCTTTTTTTAAAAGCTGGAAGAATACTAAACACCCTAGTCATCTTAGTCATCCCAGTAACCCGGCTCAACCCAGTCATTCTTATCCAAGTCGTCCAAGTCAACCCGGTCATTCCAAGTAACCCTAGCCACCCTAAGTCACCTTAGTCACCATAGTCATCCCAGACATCATGGTCATCCCATGTCATCCTAAGTCACCCTAGTCATCCCAGTCATCCTGGTCATCCTAAGTCACCCTAGTCATCCTAGTCATCCCAGTCATCATGGTCATCCCAGTCATCCTAAGTCAAAATAGCCATCCTAGTCATCCTGGTCATCCCAGTCATCCTAAGTCACCCTAGTCATCCCAGTTCTCATGGTCATGCCAGTCATCCTAAGTCACGCTAGTCATCCTAGTCATCCTAGTCATCCCAGTCATCATGGTCATCCCAGTCATCCTTAGTCACCCTAGTCATCCTGGTCATCCCAGTCATCCCAGTGGGATGACCATTGGTATTTTACTCTGTTTTTGGGATGTTTTTGTCTTGTCAATTTGGCAGTTTCAACCCAACTTATCTGTTTTTAAGGCCATCTAATGCCATTTATCAGAATTTTGCCCCAGCATGGCCTCTTTTATGGGGAATAACATGACACATAATGTGACACTATGTTTACATGACATAATACACAAAAGTGTGGAAAGCCCATAACATATATACCTGTACAACATAAAATTATGATAAAAAAGTAATGAAAAATTATGCACATTCCGATAGGTGAAAAACCTGTGTTTATTCTTCGAGTCCTGTAAACTCAGAAAACTAAGAACTGTTTCCAGGTAGATAATTTATTTATTACATCAAAGTAGCGATTCAAATTCTTACTGGTTAATACTGATGTAATCAACCAATTTGGAATGTTCGGAGAATGGTCTAAAAACTTGTCAATCATGGGCCTGGCCTTTTAAAGACTTCTCTTTACAGTAATTTTTTTTTCAACCCCCATATGGTTTTCACCACTCCCATTCAATAATGCTGTAAAAGAGTGATCTATTTCTTAAATAACCTATAAGTACCCCCCCAAGAAGGGCAAATAGTCAATTTCTGTATGTCACTCCTACTCAAAAACATTGGGTTTCAATACAAGACAGTTTTTTTAATACTAAGACTTGCTGTTATAAATCTGCAGCTAAAGAACACAGGATAGGAAATTGTGCACCAAATTTAAAAAACATGATTAATCATTTCATGCTTTCTCCAGAAGGCAAATGGGGTTCCTGTGAACCATTTCAAGATCCACTTTGTGGCCTATCAAATCTCTGATATTGGAGATCTTGTACTTGATCATAGTCGGTCTACAAAAAAAAAATGTTTGATGAGCTATCTTGTAGGAACTCAGTTAATAATAATAATAATAATAATAATAGTAATAATAATAATAATAATAATAAAAAATGCATTTATATAGCACTTACTGTACAAGAATTGGTTCATGCCAAACAAAACAAAAAGGTCTTCAATTTAAAGTTTGGTTAAAACCCTTACACCTCGGATACTCCTGACAGCTGAAGGAAGAGTGTTCCACAGTGAGGGGCCAACACGAGTGAAGGCCATGTCTCCATATTCTCATGCAAATTCTTCAGAAAGATCCCCATGCATTTCCTTCAAAAATTGGTTGTGAGAATTGACAGACTGAACTCTTACCTTTCTAAAGAAAGTCCCCAGGCAATGACTGCAACATCTTTTGGTAATCCCATTGGTAACAACATCTCGGGCCTAAAAACTCCAGAATTTCCTACTTCCACCCATTTCTTCAGGCCTGAAATAAGGTTGATTTGAAATCTTAATCTCACTGGAAAATTGTCCTTCATTCTCAAATACCTGCACACTTGCTTAGTAAAAGTCATTAGATGTATTCTCCTCACACATTTGTGTGAGTAAACTATCAGGGACAGTTGAGCAAGTGAGATACACAAGTAGGAAAATCAATGTGCCACATGCTAGAGTATTTTACTTGCTATACTGTCCTTCATCAACGAAAATAGGGGACAAGTTTTAGTCTATAAAATGACCTTGCATAAGTTTACTCCTACTGACTAAAGAAATGCACAGCTTATAATACAGTGACAACAAAAGGCACGCAGGCAAACAAATCAAATCAACAGTATCCTGTTGGCATATTATTTTCATGACATTTGTTATTTTGCTATGTGCTAAATGAAATTCCTAAAAATGATAAATTTTCTTACCATCGTGGTAGCTAAACACTTCCATACTTGGTTCAGTGTAGGGGTTGTATGCAGGCTTGAACTTTAGTTTTGTAATACCTGAACAAAAACAAATCCATTGTGTAATACCGTAAAATTCCGAAAATAACCCCTCCACCCCATGTATAAGCCTCCCAAACTCGTAATGCAAAAAACCCTCCGTTAAATCGCCCCTCCAAATATAAGCCTCCTGGGGGCTTGTACTTGGAAAAGCTGCCCACAAATATAAAGTAAAACAAAACAAAAATGATAAATTTACTTCCAACTATAAGGCTAGCCCAATTGATTTTGAACACTAATTTCTCTCTGTAGATAAGCCCCGCAAAGAGGGCCTTTGAAAAATATAAGCCCCGGGGCTTATTAAGGCAGTCAACTGAAAAGTTCAAACCACTTTTCACTTACTTTGTTTTGTAAGAATAATGCAATTGGTACATCACACAATCTGCTACTGCAATAAAGTGATACACTCACCTAGTTTCTTAAAGAATTCATAGAGAATTCCAATCAGATCTCCCAGGGTCAAGTTATAATCAGCGACAACACCTTCAATTTGATGGAATTCTGCTAGATGAGTGGCATCAAGAGTTTCATTGCGGAACACTCGATCAATTGAGAAGTACTTGACTGGTGTGAATTTTTCCTTAAATTCAAAATAGTTATCAAAATTTACTACAAGTCATGTAAAAGAATAGAGACCTTTAGATTCGAGGACGAGTACGAGATTTGATTTAAAGTTTTTTCAAGTATTGTCAAAAAATAGACACCCTAGAATTCTTCACTGTACTTTTTTTCACCAGAAAAGTTAGCACTGCTATCGTTATTGAAGGAGGTGCAGAGCCCTGTCCCAATTAATTGCAAAATGCTAAAACTTCTAACATTTGATAACTTGTTCCCACCACTACGACACTCGCACTAAAACTCATAGCAGAGTGATGACGGCTACCACGTTTTCCCGCCAAAATGACACTGGTTCACGTGCACACACTAATTAGTTTTGAGAAAATCTTGTACTTGTAGTTGATCTCGTCTTAAAATCTAAAGCTCTCTAATGGTGAAGAATATACTACATAAAATTATAATAAATTGAACTGAAAAATAGACACAATTTTATAAGTTTCATTTGTTTATAATATGAAAAAAAATTCACTACCTGTTGGGCAAGTTTATAAAGCATTCTTGCACTAACGGCTGTTGTGTGTGTCCTAAGAATGTTCTTCTTGGCCTCCTCAAGCTTCCATTCATATTGGTATCTATAATATTATTAACAAATTACACACTGTCAATCACAAATGTTAAAATATTAAATCATCATTCTAAGAATATACATCAGAAGCAGTCTGGAGGGCCACATCTGATGTCCTGGGGCTAATGGATTCTTTAATAGGCCAGTTGAGGATTTTAGGGGATGCTATTAAACAAAATTTGTGATAATTTAAGAGTTTTTAGAATTAAAACACAAGATCTTCCAAAGGTTTTTCTGTTAGAAGTTAAAATAAAGAAAAAAAACATTCAAGTGTGTGGGCAATAGCACATTATATCCAATAATTATTATTTAGGCATGATGCATAAGTTTGTCCTATTATGCTGTCCTATGACGGGTGAAATCAGGCAGATATAAATGGCAGACTATTAAAAAGCCATTCTGTGGATATGCCACCATCATAATCATTAATTTCTATTATGGAAACTGCTGCAACTGGTTGCTGGTTGCTACCCGAAGAATAAGGCAGTGTATAAATATCGTAAATCCTCTGTTAAGCCCCCCCTCTCAAATAAGCTCCCCCTTTTTAGGGGAAGAAAGTTAATAAGGCCCCCCCCACTCTATTAAGCTACCCCTCCCCACCCCAAATTATTCTTTACTTATAAATGATAGACTGCATTAATCAATCAAGACAGTAAAACTTTGTGCTGACTGATACCAGATGGTTTATTTACCAACTGGAAGTTTGGATTTGATCCTGATCCTTGGCTCCTTGGCTATATGACCTAAAACTTCTTGTACTTGAGCTTTTCCTCTTTGTATTCTAGTTCTTTATGGACAACTGATACCATTGTCATTTCTTAATTAAATAAGCCCCCCCCCCCCCACTCTTAAATAAACCCCACGTCTCCATTAAGCCCCCTCTCAAATGACCTTGAAATAAATTAGCTCCCCCGGGGCTTAATAGAGGATCTACAGTATATGATGTGTGTGGGATTTTTGCTGACCTTACTTACCCTTGTGAGCCATGCCCTCCAGACTCATGCATGGTTTTTACTTTTTCAATGTACGATTGTGGCATCTCCTCTAACTTAGCAAACTTGGGATCTAAAACAAACAATACAGTTCAAAGGCATGCAGGTGAACTATTCAATTTGCACCGTGGAGGGTGGCAGCGACACACCCAAAACTGAGTAGAGCAATATGGGTGGCAGCGACATGATAATTTCTGACCTCAACCGAACAACATAGCAGTACCAAATCTGTGGGATAGGCATACTGTGGGTAAGAAAGTGCAAAATTCTTAACACTTTTTGTCCAAGATTGTAGGAAAAGGTATCAACAAAGCAGGTATATCCCTGACCTGCCATGAAAAATGTGTCATGTGCATCACGGGCTGGGTGCTGCTGTGGTTGGAACAAAGAATCAAAATTCCAAAATGAACTTTCCACAAAGTTGTTTGTAGGCATCTCAGTAAACCTGAAAACAAAATTATTATTATTATTATTATTATTATTATTATTATTATTAATTCTTATTCATTCAATCGATGAAATATTTTTTTACTTTTAAAATACCTTATGGTGTTATGAATTAAATCCATTGCCGATGGCAATGCGTCCCTTGGATTCCCTAAGGGTATTTTGCATTCTAGTGCTATATTTAAAAATTCAGTTTGAGCTAGCAGTAGACATGAACAGAAGAAATTCAGATTTAGAAACGAAGACCCGGAGATTCACGCTAGAGTAAGTAGTTTTTTTCTAAGGGTTTTTTCATCCTTTGAGCGAATATCTTCTCAGGATATTTTGGTTTTTCCTTTTTCAGCGAATCATTCTGTAAATCATGCTATTAATCCTCGAAATAAAAAAGTGAAAGAGGCGAGCCGATTTCGACACGTGAAAGCTAATTAACTTGAACTGTAGAATACTGAGACACTGAGAATTACAGTCAAACCAGGTCAAGCGTACCCCCCAAGAAGCCATTAATGAATTTATTATTCAAAAGTTGAATCCTTTGCTAGTTGTAGATTTCAGATTGATCTCTGCATTCTTGTGTGTGTAATGAGCCGTGAATTCACACGCGAGGCAGTTATGAAACTTCTACCTGCTCCATTTTCCTGAAATTGATGTAAATGTCTTCTAAGAAGCTTAATCTATTCAAAGATTTCCAATCTGACCAAATACAGAGAAGTTCTCGTAAAATATTCACTGCTCATTACGCATGCAGAAATGCTGATTTGAATTTTACACCAGTTACGGGAACGACTAACGGATTCATTTTTCAAATAATCAATTCACTGATAGAATCTTGGGGGGTACGCTTGACTTGGTTTGACTGTAAATAACGAATCTTGAAGAACAGCGAAAAGACGACAACATGTGGATTACAGCAATCCACCAAAACATTGCAAATCATACTTTATATTGAAAAGTAAAAAATTCAAGAAAATGAATGATTACACCTGTCAACCACCACACATATTCAATATAATTTCCAATGACTGTCAGTATCATACTGTTCAAATAGTTTGGATTTTTTATGTCAGTTATTATCATTATTATTATTACAGCATACCCCATTTCCAAGAAGATCTGTCTGAATTGAGCCCTAACTTTCATTAAAGGATGAAGGTGACCTGAAGTTGGCATAATTCCTTGAGCATCAAAGTTATAGGCCTTAAACTTCTTTTCTTTCCAGGAACCACTGCAACGTAATGCATCAGTTACAACAGGTTTCAAAATAATGGCTGGTCAATGGACAACTGATGTCCAGCCAGAAATGAGGGCTAGCCACGACTGAGCTAAACTTTTTTGGCTGGTCCAAATGACCGGCCACTGTCCAAAATTTTATTTTGAGCCCTGTACATTGTTGTTAACAGATACAATTTTTTTTGAAATTTGCTCACAAAATGGGTTCACCCTACACAGATCCCTCTTTCACTAGACAGACCTCAAGACTGCATGTAAAAGTAACTCAGAGCTCTTCTGCCCAACAAAATTGGTTGAAAAGTTCAGCAGTTATAAAAAATATATTTGGGTTGAGGGATACAAACCTTGCCAACATTTCTGCTGTTAAATCAGCTTCAAGCTTGGTAGGTGATGTACTAAAGTCACTTCCTCTTGTTACATAAAAGCTCTTGATAACCCTAAAAATAACGATAAACCATTACTGAAATATTGATCACTGGCACATTGCTATTTTCTGGCAACAGGAAGCTAAAATTACACGTAGAGCACAACAAAAGTTGTCTTGTCCATTAAAAAAAATTCAAGTTTAACTAAGCTCGCTTTGAATGGATACTAACCAAGCATCCACTGTCAATAATATTGTTTTATGGACTATTGTAAAGATTATTTTAAGTAAGTCATAGTCAAGATAAAACTGGAATTTCATTGGAACAGATGCACTGATAACCCACTTTGGTTGTTGCCAGGCAGAGACACAACCTCTTACCTCAAGACACCCACTAATCAGGTCCTAGAAAAAAACTACTGCCACTGCCTACACTCAACTGAATCTCTTTCCTCCACTTACACATGTAACAGCTGAGAGCTGTAGGAGAATCCATCGAAAAATTGAGTGCAGACAAAATATTAAATTCATCATTGACAGGTGGTGGGACTTTCAGCTTACGTGCCTGTGTTTACATATGTACTTTCTGCCACAGATGTGATGCCCCAGTAAAACACTGACCTGGGAAAGAGTTACATGTACTGTGTTGTGTCTACAGTAGATGTCCAATAAAAATGCATTGACAAAGGATGGAGTTACTGTGTTTTATCTCCTTTACCTCTCTGTGCCACTTTGACACCCTTCACTGCAAATATTTATACTCACTGTGTTTTAATAAGTTTCCTTTTCTTAAATTCCTTCATCTTGGAGTCAGGGATTTCTGACAATTGATGATCCCTTATCTTCGTCAATGCAACTTGCACATCATCTTGTACATTCTCAGTCTAACAAAAACAAAATCATTATTTAACACATACAATAGAACAGACAAGAGTTAATATCCAAGAAAAATCTCTTCACTAAAATTCATTTTAATAAACTAGCCTTTTGGTTGCTTATTGCTACACAAACAGTATCTAGCTACTGGCAACGAGTTTTAAGATTACTTACACTTAATTCCTTACCTTTCTTTTTACCCTGGGTCCTCCTTCAGCACTTTTATCCACCTGAAGCCACCCAGCTGACATGGCTTTACTGAAACCAACATTAGCATGTGGACCAAGTTTCTGTCAACAACAGTAAACAAAAGTAAAGGCAGGACACATTAAATGGGTTATAATGCTGTTAATAAACAACTGATGTAGATTTATTCATGGAATAATAACTGCAACCAGCGTGATACACCAAGCTACACCTGTCCGAGAGCCCATCTAAGAGGAGTGGTGAATGGTAGAATCTGATAAGCTGAGACCTTCCTTAAAAACCGAGACTTGCATCGGAAGGTTCAAAAATCTGTTAACACAAAGGGAACTCAAAAAACTGTACTTCAACACTCATCAAAACAATTTTGAGATCCAAAGATAAGTTTGTGTCGCAGGATTTGCTCAGTTGGTAGAGCACTGTTCTATTGAGCAGGAAGTTCTGGTTTCAATTCCCCAAACCAGAGCAATACTCATGGTCTTAAGATTACTGTAGAGAAGGCACTGCCTGTACGAGACCTTTCCATAATATGGCTTATCTGACCATATAGAAATGCCAGTTCCAACTTCAGTAAGATGTGTAAGAATAGTTCTCTCAAGTTAGTGTCCTTAATTTGGTGTTAAATTTACATGAAAAAGTTTTTAAAAATTTGCTAAATTTCAAATCATTATTGCAGTCTTGTTGGTTTTGGACCACACCCTCAGCCCCACCCCCTTCCTCATGCATGTCCCCATCAGTACAGGGAAAGTATAAGTGGCCACTGGTCACTTCTTTTAATAAGCCATGTTAATACTAACTTTTCACTTTTCCTCATAACCTCACTTCTTAGTCAAGGTAACATATTGTCACTATATGATCACCAAAAATAAATGTCTTGATCTTATAAAAAACATTGTCCTTAATATTTCAACTCCACATACAACCTTGTACCTTGATTTCTGACTGGGGTAAGCCTTCAGGTGGAATAGCTTGGAATACTAAAAACTCATGGCTTCCCTGTTCCATGACTTCACTTCCTTCTTCTGTTAGAACCCAGCCTTCTGCTTGACGCTGTTCTACATTTATTACCTAATATATAAAGAAAAAGTATTGTTTATCATCCTCCCTTTGTGCTGTGTCTGGGAAATTTCAATGCTCTTACAAGCACTAGAGCTATACATCCCTGGGAGCTTCTGCTCCATGGGTACGTTAAAAATCCATGACTTAATGGCAAAAGTTCAAGATTCTAAGACAGGAAGAACAAAACAACAGACTAGGAGTTCACTGCCAAAACTTCTGAGATTTGATATGGGATCAAATGTTTCTGACAGCCATGATTTTCTAGGAACGGTTGCTACAAATGTATATTAGGAGCGTGTGTGTGTGTGTGGGTGGGTGGGTGGGGCAGGGGGTTATGGGGAACTTTTTGCATGAATGACATATTTTATTTTGTTTCTTGTAAACAAAGGGAGGGGAAGCAATGCAGAATTTCACCACTTTCCTGACCTTAGATAGGAAGGCTGTGGGTGGTGGGAAATCAATGGAACAGATGAAGTAGGTAGGAACGTTTCTGGTACGATGATCTTCCTTTCTTCAAATAATAGGTGCCTTATTTTTTTCAGAATGAAAGTCTGCCACCATATACTATAGAGTACCATACCATACACCCATGGATTCTCTACCGGACTAAGTTATTCTGCAAGCTAGTACAGATAAAAAGTTGTTCAAATGTTGGATAGTGCTATCCAACCTCAAATCACCATCCAGCGGATAAGTGTTAGGAAACCAATTGTGATATCCAGTGGATAGAGATGTATACGTTAGATATTGTTAGCTACCCTTTGAACAACTGGTGCCAGATCAACACACCGGGAACTAGTGCAGCACTACGAGCTACTTCAGAAAAACCTATTTGTATGTTGCCAGCTAATGAGGATGCCAGAAAAAAACCTCAAGGAGTAATTGAAGGTGTATATCTTACAGAAAACTTAATTAAGAAGTTCTTTATTAACTGTACCACTGATATTAGTTTCCTATTAACAACAACATAACTAGGGTCCAATTTTCTAGGTATATTTGTCTTGGTAGCTCGAAGGCTCAGTGGTCACTGACGAGCCATTGTCAGTCACTAGCGAGCCACTGAGCCACTTCTGTTTATAGCCCCGTATTGTGTAGTTGCCCGCTATTGAACTATAATAATGATCCAGTTTCGAATTCAATAAATCTAAGTTCTTGATTCGGATGCTTGATCCCTCACACATATCCAGAGATCCTTCCCAGAGGTTAACATTTTTTTCTTAGTCTGGAGGCTTTTATATTAGAATAGCTTCCGAAACATAAACAATACGCATGACCTACTGCAGATAACAGACGGAAATGTGCACTGTACGTTCACTTACATCTCCAAGAGCATGAATACTTTTTACACTTCCAACAATGGCTTGATGGTCTTTCCCGAGTTCTTTGGCGAATTCAAATGTTTCAAGACTCCCTCGCTCTTCTAAAGTTTCCAATACTAACTTGTCCATTGCATGACTTCCCATTTTAAAGAAGAGAATAGCCAAGATCCAGACAGTGTTTCCTTCAAATGTTTCATCAGAAATGTGATTGAAGATATATATGAAGTATCTTTCGCTTTAAGTCGAAGCCGCTGTGAAGGAAGCAAAATTATCATGAGAGCCCACGAATTCTCAGCAGACTTTCCCATTGGACTAAAAACTTGATACATTTTGTTCGACATACATCACGTCTGTGGTAAAAACTTGAGTCAGCGTTTGGGAAAAATGGCGTTGTTATTGTTTTTAGATTTCTTCAATTTTCGCTTTCATGCACAAGGAACAATCGTCGAAGGTGTTGGAGATGAGGTGTTGATAGGTCTAGCGTCTACATTAGGACTTATAGCATTAGTCAGTTTACTATACAACACACAAGGAGGTCAGAGAAACATCCATCCTTCGCAAGCTGAAAATGTGCGTATAGTGCGTGACAGATTGGGTGTTGGGGGACAAGAAGGAAGTGATACTGCAGGATCCGAAGGCCCTGTATTGCCTGATCCGCCGCCTGTCACTTATTCTCATGACAGAATATGTCCTGTATGTCTTACAGACGCAAAATTTTGCACGACAACTAATTGCGGTCATATATTTTGTGGTATGTATATGTACGTTCTAAAAAGACAGCTGTCTACTTCTATTATTTTGTGATTTATTTTACATTCTGTTAGAAATCCAAGTACATGTTTGCTTGGTAATCTACCTGGACATGTAAATTTTACGTACTTAGAGAAATCAGTTCGGTAAGAGGTTAAATTTAGGTAAACTTTACATGATTAACAAACAACTTCGGAACGTTTTTTCTTGTTTTGCTTACGATTTATACCTTCTGCGGTTAAAATAATGGTGTGATCACTTTGCTCTAGGCAAGCTTACGTAATTTCATGGCTCATGAATTTGGTGACTCAACTAAATTACAATGATAATCCATACAACAAGATAATTCTTGAGACATATCTCACTTATCAGATCGGTTATCAGCTGTATGCTTTAATTTGATCTGCATGCATGCATTTAACCAAATGCAGCTTTATTAATTTGGTGACACAGGTTATAAGAAGGCAACCTCTGTCCCATTTACAGTAATCCAGGTACAGGACTCCGGATAATTCCTTGTCAGTGGAACTCAGATTCTAGACTCCAATAAATAAGCCTGCTAGTAAGCTCTCCATTTGGGTCTCCCTTCGCATGCCACTTGTGCATGTACTTGTCATGATATCCCCTAAATGGAGAGCTTTCTTGCAGGCTAGGTTCAAATGGTTAGCGGTATTCTGGATTCATTGTGCTTAAATTTATACGTTCCAAAGCCCAGGTTTCCAAATTTCACCAAAATTTTTTTCAGACAATTATGGAATCAGAATTACCTTACTTGGAGCGGCAACCTGTTAATGCAGAAAGGCATCTTACAACCTGGGCTGAGTTGCTCAAAGCATGGTTAGCTTTAACCATTGGTTAAGCAGTATCAAAACCAATACGTTGTCAAGGTATTAAATGCTGGTTAACGCTAACCATGCTTCGAGCAACTGGGCCCAGGGGTCTTACAACCAAGGGTCTTACCACCAGGAGTCTTACAACCATTAGTCTTACACAACCAGGAGTCTTACAACCAGGGGTCCTAGCAACAGGGGTCTTATAACTAGGGTTCCTTACAACCAGGGGACTTACAACCAGGACTGACTTACAACCAGGGGTCTCACAACCAGGAGTCTTACAACCAGGGGTCTTACGACTAGAAGTCTTACAACCAAGGCAGAAAGGCTAATTAAAAGTTTATAATAAAATGATATTTAACATTTCTAGCTCCCTGTATTATAACATACTGGAGGTACGGAAGATGGCTTGGTGCTGTTAATTGTCCTGTTTGCAGACAGCAGGTTAGAAAAAAATTATGACAGTCACTTGAAATCCTCAATCATAGGGCAATTTTGAGGTTAGGGGCAGCTAGAATTGACTAATGCATTTTATTAAAACTGAATCATTGGATAATGTCATTCTAGAGCTCTGATTGGCGGTATATGAGCCATTATACCATGCTCTCCAAACATGGTAACTGTACGCGTCTGCTCAAAATTAAAAACAAACTGAAAATCAGTTGCTTTCACAAATATTACTGCTATTCTCTTGTAGTCCCCTACATGCATGATTTGCCACTGCCCTACTAGACCAAAACCCCAGTTTAAAAACAACCCCCCCCCCCCTCCAAAAAAAAAAAATAACAAAAAAAATAACAAAAAAAATTAATATCATGGACCAACAAGAGCATTCCTGCAAGAGATTGATTTGGTGGCATTTGGGACAGGCTAATTGAAAGATGATATGTTGTCTGCATCAAAACCATATAGAAGAAAATATGTTTTTGGGTTGGTTTTATAACTTGATGGTGATTGTGCATGTTTTATAGTTTCAGCATCAGAGCTTCACAAGTTAAATATTATTTTAGACGCCCAAAGCTGTGAGAATTTCTGTTAATACCTTCACAAGCCTAAAAATGCGAGTTAGGCTCAATGGGGATGTGACAAATGGAACATCTTCCGCATCCCTCTCCCCCACCAAATGGAACATCTTCCTCATCCCTCCCGCCACCAAATGGAACATCTTCGTCATCCCTCCTCCCCACCAAATGGAACATCTTCCCCCATTCCTCCCCCCCTCCCCTTTGAGCTTTCAAAACATCTACCCTCTCATCTCTTATTTTTATCACCAGGTAACAATCCTATTTTCAAATTTCTCTGATGAGGATAGAGCATTACCAGAAGCTGTTCAATATAGACGTGAAATAAATGAATATAACAGGAGATATTCTGGAGTCCCAAGACCTGTAAGTACACAAGCTAAAAATATTTGACTTAGGGAGTTAGAAGAGACCTTGATCACTTCAACACTCTGTGGCCCCATAATTGTAAATGTGGTGATTTTCAGGTATGCATCCCTTTTAAAAGGTTCTGTTCAAGCTTGCATTCACTTTGAAGCGGCAACAAGAAAATTGATCAAATTCCTGAGATTTTGTGATCTGTAATGGGGTGATATAGTATACCGGTAATAGATGAAGGGGTTAGTTCCAAATGAAAGAGCTCTGTTGGTTGTATCAATAAGATTTTTCTTCAATTTACCACTATAAGGCAGGGTTTGAATCTTTATGATAGCAAAATGACAATAGTTTCAACTCAGTCAAGATAAAACAAGATTTAGCATTATAATAATTGACTCTGGGTGTCTCAAGACAAAAACTGGTCATAATCAAAAGCTACATGCAAACGGATGCGACAACTCCCAACATTGTTGGAGCTAAATGTTTGATGGGTTTCAAACTTTGCAAAACAACTCCCAACAACATGCAACAGCATGTGCAAATGGATGCAACATGTAACATCCAACAATGTTGCATCTGTTTACATGGGGCTAAAGATTACACAGGCTGATGTGTTTTTGACCAACCTTCCTTTGTCTCTAATGGTAAGTTGGTGACGTTCAGAGTTGCCCCTGCAAATTTTGCGTTGATGTCAGAGAGATGTTCCACCACCCATTCAATCAATCAACAGTTGTACCATCAATCACTCTAATCTATGTTACAAGTGCAGTCTTTGTCAAATGTAATAATCTAAGATTGAAATTGATTACACAAATTGTATTTAATTTTGCAGTTAATGGACTATATATATGATCTGCCAACACTTTTACGACAGCTGTTTAGAGACCTGTTTTCAGTTGGTGGTCTTGTCTGGGTTCTTCGACTAAGAATCATCTTATGCTTTTTTGCGGCTGCACTGTACTTTGTATCTCCACTGGACATTATTCCCGAGTCTGTGTTTGGATTCCTGGGTCTTTTAGATGATGTTCTTATTATTTTGCTACTGTTGGTGTATGTCACTGAAATGTACAGGAGAGTAATTGCAAATAGAGCAGAAGAAACAATGTGATTATTGAATATAGATCATCAAAAGGGTGAAAGACAAACTCTGAAACTTGCAGAAGACACTGTGTTATCAACTTGATCAGAGTGAAGGAAACCAGTTCTTGGAATGGTAGAAAAATACTGCAAGATTACAATGAAAGTGTGCAAAAAGGGTGATTGGAATTAGAGTCGAAGGAAAACGAAGCAGTAGACAATTATTACGCCAAAGAAACATAAACTGAATGTGTAGATTGTGATACCAAAACTGCTGAGAAACTACATGACAGACCTTGCAGTCAAATTAGTAGGTACTTCCCCTTCCCCAGGGGTAAATAAATATATATAAAAATAGACCTGCTTTTTATTTATTTGTTGTTTTAATGAGCAAAAATAAATACACTTTTAACAAAACTTTCTGTTAAGTTGCCCAGAAATATTGCATCTGCCTGTCAAAATACAAAATTTGCAACTATCTTGCTAGGAAAATTTCTGCAAAATTTAATCACAGAGATTCTCCTAGTAAAGCGAGTATAATTATATGTTTAAGAAACTCTGCTTTATTACATTTTGACATACCAAAAAACACAATTCACTGTCTTTCTTTCCTGCAGAACACAAAGTTCTCTAAACCAACAAATTTTCTACAGTTTAGGTACTTATCAAAACTGATAAATCTCACAATCAAGTTTTTTAATGATTATGGACAGTGCCATTTGCTTACCTTTTTGTTAAATATTAACTAAATTGTTTAATTAATTTTTTTTTAAACCTGGCTGTTAAACATTAACAAAAGCATACCGAAAAATGATATTATTAATGATTATTGTTTTATGTAAAAAAATTAATATATTGGAATTTATCTATAACAAAAACTATAGGTGGTCTTTTTCTTCACTCCTGTTAAACGTTTGCACTGTTAAATATACAAACTTCCCCTTGGTTACTAAATAGTTCAATTTAATCAAACTTGTTTGGTTTTAAGCTAAAGCACACACAAACTCACAAACTGACAGAGTTCAGGGCTAAGTTCTAGCACTGCCCGATAGTTCATACTTTTGCTCCTTCAAAAGCGTCTAGCAAATCATAGTTTTTTTCATAGCTTTCCTGCCATGTATGCTGGACACCGTGAATTTCAAAAGTTCAGAGCACCGGAATACCTTCAATTTTTCTTCCAGCACAGCCTTGAAGTTCTTTTGCTATCATCATGTACAGCCGTGTGTAGAATTTCATCAGGCATGCACACATTAGTGAGGCCCTGTTAGGGTGAAATTCAAACAAGCAACATGGCCTTTACCCTTTCACTGCCACCAGAGACGAGTGCTTGATGGAGATTTGTAAGTTGAATCTAACTTTTCAGTCTGTGGATGAAATCCTATGATGTGACCATTCAAATGAAAGCTCTCTGCCTGTACCTACACATGTTGCTATTTGTTTTCCAAACTTTCACAAAATGAAATTTGGAAATTTGGTCGAAATTTGCTTTTGGCTGAATTTTGCAGGGAAAGGGTTAAACAGTGACATGACACTAGATGAAATGGTGACAAACGACATAAAGATGGGTTAAATACCGACTAAACACAAAACAACCACATTTGAAATTCTGACATACATACCTTCCCCCACCCCCTCCCTAACAGGGCTTACGCGATTAGTTTGACATTGTTCTATGAAGGACTGGGAATTTTTAACAGCTCTACTCTTACCAACAATCCTTCACAGGACTAGTCATTCAGTTAATCATGTTCAACCTTTTTTTGCTTGGTCAGTAATAATAAATTCTAACCATTTACAAAAATATATTTGGCAAAATCAACCTAATTTTTTTTTATTTTCATTTCCAAAAACTTAGGTATTTTGGTTTCTTTGTATAAGTTCAAATTTTGATTTGGTTAAAAAACCCACTTTGAAAAATATGTTTATAAGGATAAAAAGTGATGATAAAAAAGTTTCCATCCTTTCTCATTTTTCAATTTTCCTTGGCGTTTTCTCCAATCAGCAATGCAAATTTATTATACTGTTTTAACATAAAGCTAAAAGATTTACACAGTAATACTAATGTAATACTCATATGTTTTAGTTCTAGGCCTTCAATAAATATTTTAAAGCTTAATATATATTTTGTTGATTTAACTCTCCCGTGAATGCTACATTCTTTACATACCTTGGTAAAGTCAAGTTCTTTTTTTCCCATCGTTTTTGAACATTTCTCTTGTTTTGAACTGCCAGTCTGGCTAAGGATTATAATATCTTTCCAGAACTCTTTTCAAAATTTTATCACCAATAATTAACAGTTAATGAATAAGGCTGAGTATCTTATGAAGAATTATGGAGATCGAGGAGGTTGTTATCCGTCGAGGCCGTAGGCCGAGGCGAATAACACCCTCCGAGATCTCCATAATTCTTCATATGATACGAAAGCCGAATTCAATAACTGTTTTACTATTCATTCAAAATAATTCCTAGTTTAAAAACATAGCTAAAACTTCGCGTACCTCCATCGATCCATCGATGTTCAGTTCATCTTCGATAGTGTACGTTTAGGTTTGTCCAGCTCCGCAAATATTCTCCAAACAGCAGATGTCGCCCTTTGAGTTGTCTTCTTGCTGTTCTTGCCATGTTTTTAGCTGTTTTTTCGCCTAGTTCTTACTCTTGAAACGAGTGAAATGTCCGCCATTTTTTGAAGTTCACAACCAAAACAACTCAACCTCGTCCCCAGGTCTTCCCGGTTAATGGTGCCTTAACCTGCGAAAACGCTGCATTTTTGACGTCATTTCCTTGTTAAAGTCAAAATTCCTCCAAATTTGGTCATCAGTAACTGGTTATGGTGAATTAAACGTGTGCCTTTAGCCAATCAGAATCGGGGAAATATTTTGAATGAATAATAACTATTATTAATCACTCTATTAACTACATTACAATAATTATTCATTAACCAAAATAATAATCGTCAATAATACATGTGCCAAAACCCTAGAGTTCTTACAAAAGTCACTTGAGTACACAGTAAAATGCTCTCTAATAAATATTTCAGATGACTTCTGATCAAGTGCTCGATTCTCCTTCCAAATAGCCTTATAAACATGCTTGTCTATCAACGGGAGAATCTGAAATCAGATTACCTTTACAATAATATTGACAAGTTTGTGACTGAGCACTCTTCATTATTTCATACAAAGACATCTTCAACAGCTACCTCTCTTGCTTGATGCCACTGACAAAAACCTGAAGTGAAATGTAATATTATTTCTGCCTTTGATTTTGGGAGTAGAAGAATCAAACTGGCACCCCATTAAACAAAGACGATATCCTCTGATGAATGCTGCTAAATCGCGGTCTCTCCATAGGGTCCATATTCCAGCAGCCTTGCATTACTTCATACATTTCCTTTGGACACTCCTTGGGACATGGGAGAATATCACCCTCATTAACCAAGGAAATCACTTCTTCGTCATTCATACCGTAATACGGCATCATCCCACTTGAGTAAATTTCCCACAGCACCACACCAAAAGACCAGATATCACTGTCTTCGGAAAATCTTCCAAAGTGAATGCTCTCTATAGGCAGCCACCTCACTGGATAAAGAGGCCTCTCGTGTAGTTCCAAGGAGTAGTAGTCACTGTTTGGCCCCTTCCAGGAAAATCCAAGATTGGAAATCTTGACAACCGTACCTTTAGCAATGATGCAGTTCTTTGTACAGAGTTCTCTATGAACATACCCCCTCCCTGCAAGGTATTCCATACCATTTGCTATTTGCTTGGCAATTGAGATCTGATCGACATTTGAGAGCTTTGGTCTGGCATTACTCAAGTCCGTTTGACGATGAAGAGAGCATTGGCCCCGCCCTGACTCAATTAAAAACTGATGTAAGTTCTCATCACTCTCGCAAAACTCAAACACAAGGCATAGTGGGTGATGATCCACACAGACGCCAAACAGACTTTGAACATAGGGGTGGCTAAATGTAGTTAACGCGATGGCATCTTTTTCGAAGTTCTCTTTTTCGGTTTCTGAGACGCGTTCTTCCCTGAGCAGCTTCACCATGACCAATGAATTTTTTTCATGTGCATCAGAATCAGCTTGAGAAATTTTACCAAGGAAGAGACGGGAAAATTTTCCTGGTAATGCAAAAGAAAAAATCAGATTGATGAAAAACTTAATCCTTTTACCCCTAGACTGAAATAATATGGCTGGATTATTAATATTATTATTATTTTGTCAGTTTAACTTTTATACCTGTGGATGCAATCCTTCAGTGTTACCATTCAAATAAAACCTCTTTGGTAGAATTTTTGCGTAGTTGTTCTAGTTATTCTAGTTAATGTGATGTACCAATGTTTTAAGATGCAGTTACTAATGTATCAGTCAACTTAATTATTATAATGGAGATATCAACATTCCCCATTGGCCATGAGCAAACCCATTTACAAAGAATTCTAAGATTCTTTTTCAACATGTCGGAAATTTAACAGTCCAGTTACAACCTTCAGTGTAATAAGAACATTGCTAGAAAACAAATTTCAAGTAAATAACTAACCATTGCCTTGCCCGAGCTCATTTATAAACTCCATTCGGCACCTTGGTACTTCCCAGCCCAATAGCTTTGGGTTAACATAATGGTTGGTGGCCTGTTGAAATATTGGATTACTTTGCAGCTTCTCCTCGTCAAGTGATGTCAAGTTTCGCAGTTTCAAATTGCGCCGACGGAAGATGATAAACATGACACCCACAATCACTAATACAAGGAAAGCTATAAATGCCAGTATGAGGAAAAAGGTTGGGCCACCAAAAAATCCTTCTGACTTATCAGATTCTGTCACTGCTTCTGTCACTGCTGAAAACATAGATAAATGCACTAACATGAATAATTTCAGCTATTTAACCCTTAAGTCCATAAGAGTGGCAAACATCTACCTTCTCCCCATAAAGCAACAGTGTTCACGCAATCAATCACAAGATTTGTGAAAAAAAAGAAAATGATCAAGAAGTAAAAAAGTCCAGGATTGTTAGAACGGATACAACTCCTAGTTAGGGTTAGGGTTAAAAATATTAAGATTATAAAAAATATTAAGATCACTGAAGGGGAAAGCAGGTGGGCCAAAATATGAATTTCCTACTGCACCAAAACAACCTCACTTGTCAAAGCACCCCAAAACCCTGAGATAATTATGTTGCCTGCGAAGAAAAATGTTTAAATTGCTCTACAAAACATTTCAGACAAATTACTAACCATTGCCTTGCCCGAGCTGGTTTACAGTATGAGGTGTTACAAACACACCAGCGGGAGGATTGATTTGTAGTTTATTGGATAGGGAGTTCACACACTGACCCCCTCCTCATTCAAGATCTAAAGTTTCTGTTCTCATTAGTGATAGAAACTGGTACATATCTGTACTGTACCTTGAGCAAATGTTGTAACATAGGCTGTTCTGGTATCAATATCTTTTTTATTCTGTGCTTCACAACGGACTGTTGTCTTATCTTTGGCTACTGTCAAGGTGAAGTAGGACACTTCATTCTCATCTTCTCGCATATTTTCATAGTATTTGCTCTTGTCAACCAGCCACCTAATCAAACAATATTTTTTATTGATTACACACACAGCAAACACAAATAAGTCTTAAGTTAACTGGCAGTCTGATCCCTAAGAATGGGGACAAAAATATGAAATGAAGAGGGATGCACACCACCCTGTTGCTGTTGTCAATATATGATTGTTTATACAGTCATGTATATGTTGCGGTTCAATTTTATCCTTGGTTCAAATTGTATTTTCCTTTGTTTAGGGGTATGGTAATGTATGATAAAACAAAGGAAAATAACATTTTAAAAACCAAAAATAAAATTGAACCACAACATATATAACACGTGTAAAATAACAATCTGGCCTCAGTTTTTCTTAACATCAGATATTTTGTTCAATTTGTATAAATTTGTTTAAGATGAACTGGGGTTACACTGAGAGACAGATGTAGGAAAACGACAGCATTGACCCTTTTTCATTTCCACTCCCATCTCTCAAGCCAGCTTGGAATGGATCAGGGCTAACACTTGATCACAAAGTTCTGTAACCATAGAACACAGTGGAACCTGTGCTATACAAGCAGAGTCCAAAAAAATCCCTATTTAATTCAAAATACCTTATGGTTGGCTTAGGATGTCCCTTTGCTGCACATGTCAATGTGACATTGACCCCTAATTCCGCAGTCACATTCTGTGGGGGCGTGACAATCACTGGTGAGAACCATTCTGGCTCAGAGGGTGTCGGTCCGAGTTCTGATGGGTTCTCTAGATCTGTTGGAGGGGCTTGAAAAAACACACAGAAAGCAGAGGAAATTTTCAGTACCTTATAGAATATGTGCAGCAACTGAATAAAGGAACTTTATTAGCCCTATTTTGATGTGCTATGGAGTTACTATCACTTTCACTGATACAACTTCAAAATAGACAAAAATTTGTTTCAAGAAGACTAGTTGCAAACACTCTTTGTAGTGTTTGTTTGACAGAAACAGGGTTTGTACTCTTTTTAGCTCTTCAGATTCCAAGACTTTCCAGGAGTTTTTCCATGACCTTTTCAAGTTTTCCATGAGCTTAGGTTTAGCTGTCAGTCTCAAAAATGTTTAAAACTTTCCTTGTTTTAGATTATTTTTTGATCTTAAACAGTTCAACAGACACATTAAACTCTGGTGTATACAAAAATGCGTGCTGTTCTCTTAATTACTCCTCTTTCTCTTAATGTAAATTGCTCTTGCTTTGCCATCTGAAGTATCCTGAGAAGTAGCTAATCTACCCACAAAACTTTAATTTTCCATGATTTTCAAGGACTAACAATATTGCATTCCACGACCTTCCAGGCCTGGAAAATGAAATTCTTAAATTCCATAACTTTCCAGGTTTTCCATAGCCTCACACGCAGGCGATTTTAGGGAAGTTCGTATTTCCTCCCTCCCCACAAACGCCTGCTCAACCGAAGACAACATTCCTTTCTCAAGCTTAGCCAATCATGTTGTACTTTCCAAATTCTGGAAAGTTGACCTTGACCGCAGGGTAACCCGATGATTACGCGGTCTGCATGAAACTTTGAGAAACCTTCATGACCTCTAATTCATGTTAGACTCATAGCAGCAAAAGTAAGATTTAATCAGATTTTAAAATTCTCCATGCACTGCATAACCTTAGCGAAGAAAAGAAAAGAAAGAAAATGGTAACTCTAGGGTCACGTTCTGGGTCACGTTTTTACACTATCACGAGCTTATGAGTCGTGTTTAGCCTGTCAACACTTTATTTAAAAACCGTTGATTGGTCGCTTACCCCGCGAATGTAACAATGGGAAAAGAATGTTGTCCTCGGTTGAGCAGGCGTTTGTGGAGAGGGAAGAAATACGAGCTCCCCTAAAAATGCCTGCGTGGGAGGCTAGGTTTTCCATGACCTGTACAAACCCTGAGAAATCTATTTCCAAGTAGCTCTTTTTTGAACGTTGCATACCCAGCATGCAAAGAAAGTCGTGTCCGATAGCCCGGGGCTAGTGGATTTTGCTATCGGGCTAGTGATTTTTGTTCTTAACTTGCCCGACGGGCAAGTGTTGTTTTTTGGTGAAATTCAAATTACAGAATAATTGTAATCAAGCCTGCCAATCAAAAAGGGTTTGGGGGCTAGTTGAAATGACTTGTGGGCTAGTACATGCTAGCTACAGCTTGCCCGAATGGCAGGCTGTAAAACTCACTTTCTTTGCACCCTGATACCAGTGAAAATAATAGTAGAAGCACGAAAAAGTTAATGGGGTCACATTATTGTATCAGCATTAAGACAAAGAAAAATCAATTACTCATACTAAGTGGGGGAATTATTATTTAAAATCAACATTACCAAAATTGTAATTTATAAATGGCGATGACATTAATATATTAATATACAGTGCAGATGTTACAGGTCAAAATTAAATTAAGGTTGAAATTTTTTAACCTAGTTTGATTTTCCATTTCCTTTGTCTCCTAGCCCTAATTAATGAATAATTTGGGCTAGGAGACAAACTAAAATTGAGAATCAACCTAGGTTAAAAATTCTTGACTTTGATATTTATTTTGACATGTAACATAGATGCCTCAATGCTTAGGCTGCTGCCGCTGATGATAATGATGATGAAAATGGTGGTTATGATAACTGATGAATGATAGGTCGTTAAGTAGTATCACATACAAAAATAGGGTATGCTATTGTGTGTATAATTTACTTACATAGAGCAGTTATTGTAGCAATCTTCGAATCCACTCCAAAGCCATTAACAGCTGTGCAATTGACATCTACAGTTTTGATTACTTTCAGGTTTAGTTCTGAAGTGTGATTGGTTCTGGTGGCCAAAGAAGTCTTGTCTTGCCCATTAACATGCCAACTAATGACAATAATAAACTATTAATATAATTATTATGATAAAAGAATTAACCCAGAAGGATATGGTTTGCAGGGTGTTGAGTCTTAGTTAAGCAGTGTATACAATTTCACCACATGGCATCTTTAACAGGTGTCTTTTGGGACTGGTAAGATCAGTTTACATGTGTGGCAACTGCTTTTTCTTAACCCATTCGCCCCTGAACCGCCCGTAACCGCCCGTGCAGATCCAGGTCCTTTCTACCCTTTGTGACGTCATCAGTTTTTACGGTCGAGGACAACTTTCTTTGCTAACTTGTGCAGAGTGAAGAGATCTTTCAAACCATACCAGAATGAGCAGAATTCAGTCAAGGACACCGGAGAAAGAAGCAAAAAACCACGTGACATTGACCTGAAAATCTCCATGAAAATCTTGTTCCATTGCCCACCTACCTTTCCTTTCACCTAATCCTAAGATCCTAAAAGCTTTCCTAAAAACTCTTCCCACAAAAATGAAGCCTACTAAATGCCCAGCAAGAGAAAAAAAAATGAGGCAAGAAAAGCGAAAAAAGAAGCGAGGAGGAAAAGCGAAAAGTAAAAGTCAAGACTGCTGTGTCACTTTTAAACCCAAAAACTATCTCGAAATTTTGCTTTCTGCGCATGCCCGAACTTCGCAAGCTGATGTTTTGCATCTGGATCAGAGGGCCGCCAAGTGTACGACCTGTAAACCAGTTTGTGGTAAGTTGTAGCTCTTTATAGCACGACAGTGACCAGAAAACCACTTGACTAGCTTCAAAACGCGTTTTTCGGCAAAATCTCCAGGAGCGAATGGGTTAATAAATAAACAAAACTAATTATCTGATTCTGAAGGCTAAGTGAATAAACCAGGGTCACAAATAAGGGTCTCATGTATTAAAATAGATTTTCATTGTGAAATAAACAGATTTTGTCATAAACAGGTCAGGGTTTCTAGGCCTTGGCAGGACAACCCAGGGTGCAAATAAAGTCATTTCTAAAGGTTGCCATTCGGGCAAGCTGAAGCTAGAATATACTAGCCCAAAAGTCATTTCAACTAGCCCTAAAAACATTTTGATGAGCAGAATTGATTTCATAGTTCTTCTGTAATTTGAATTCCTCAAAAATCTTCACTTGCCCATTGGGCAAGTTAAGAACAAAATTCACTAGCCTGATAGCAAAATCCACTAGCCCCGGGCTAACACAAAATACATTCCTTGCACACTGACAACCCTACCAAAACTTCCCTAGGGTGTCCCCTCCCCCTTGGGGGTAGGGGGTGGGTCCTACTTGTAGGTACCATGGATACCATTTTGCCCATTCCCCAGAAGAGAAAGTGACAAGCTTACCTTATTTTTGGAACAGGGTCTCCCATGACCCCACATTGTAAAACAACATGGTGACCTATGTTCACAATCATAGAAGATGGACCTTCTGTTACCTCGGCTGGAACTAGGGAAGCAGCCACAAGATGATTAGTTTCGATTCACACATGTAACTAGCTTGTGAATGGACAAGTTTAACTAAGCCCAATGGGACCACATTCTGCACTACACATTGAAGAAATAAGAGCACGAACCCTTTCTACAGAAGATTTGATTTACTATGTCTGCAAATTTTGGAACTTTTGTTTATTTTTTACATGTTTGGTCACAGCGACAACCAGACAACAATTACAAATAGATGCTGTGAGAACTGTATTTTAAGCTGCAGCATAGAGGTTCACCCTATTATGGACAAGGCAAGGGCCAGAGTATAGGTCACTGTTTATCTGAATCCACAAAATCACACCAAAATTTTCACCCAAATTTTGTCCGAAACATAAAAACATTTAAGGGTCTGACCAACAAGGGCAACTATTTCTGAAGTCAGTTTGAATTCCTTGTGATAAACTAATGCCCACCAGTGGGTTGCTTGAGCTCAATGACATCAGCCTGACAATCAACCCTTTAAACCCCAAGATCAAAATTTGAATTGTCGTTTGTTGCCCCAATTCATTTCCTACAGAAGTAGTGGGGAGAAGTTGATAAAATATCAAGCAAATTCATCTTGTGTGATCATGTCCGTAATTCTCATGACCACTCTGTTTTACAAAGCATTGATATTACAAGGAGAAATTTGATGCTGATCACTCTTAGGGTTTGAAGGGTTAATAGTAGATGTATTACCTTTCACTTGAAGAACACCATGTGAGGACATGTTTTTCCCCATGTCATGATCATTCACTGAACACCCATACACTCCAGCATCATTTTGGCTCACTTCCCTCAGCAGCAGATGTGATCTTTTATTAGCAGTGTTGGATCTGATAGAATAGCCCGGTGCATTGCCAACTAAAACTTTGCCATTTTTAGTCCAAACAAATTCAATATTTACACTCCCATCATTAATCTGACAAAGAAACTTCACTTCTTTTCCAGGCACCACTGTAAAATTCTTCAATGTTCTTCTAAAACTCATTTCCTTCACAATTTTAATTGGAACAGCAGTGTACATAGCCTTAAATCCTCTGTAATTCACAGAGCGATCCGATTGAAACACAATTAACATGCTTTTCCCAGTTGATTCCACCTTAAACGGCTTCATTGCTTGACAGTATTTTCCAAGGAGAGTTGCTGACCTGTTTCTTCCATCATAAATTTTCATAAAATCATTGCTGCATTCATATGAATTTTCTATCACAAGATCATAAAACTGCAATTCAATTTTGTATCCCTCTGGTACTTGAATAAGCCAGGAGCACCGAGAAAGACTTGGGTAGGGTTTTGGATAATTTGGAGTGAAAAGATCACCAGTTTTTCCAGTCAGTTTTACTCCTCTACATTTGCCATCTGCAAAGAGAAATTAACTTTATTGGCCAAAATAATAAAAATTAATGTCATATTTTATTTATTATTTTGGTAAAGATAGAGTTTCTACTTAACCACATCACTTGAACGCTCAATATAACACACTTCTAAATACTTTAAATAAAAAAGGTTCATGGGTTTTTGAATTGACTGATTGTCATTTGCCATCAGGTATCAGCAGGCATTTGACTGATTATAATGATCATGACTTAAATATTGGTGATGAAACAAGAAATTCAAAAATATAATGTGGTCACGGAAAAAATAACAGGGTGGAGATATTTAAATAAAGTTGAAGAAGTAGGAAACAATTGAGGAGTTTTGTTGAGATGAGAGAAAAGTGGTCATACTAACAAGATGGTTTTTATTAATAGTACATGAAATTAAGGTGGTCATACTAAGAGGTTTCTATTAATGACAACTGTTCAGAGGAAATGGTCGGCCACTCCCATTCTCCAGCTCCACAAACCACAACTCAAGAGATCCCACTTAGCTTTCATACTACCCTTGACTTTTACACTTAATCCTCTCATTCCATGAAATTGCCAAAGTCAACATTTCCAGCCAAAATGCAAATTTCATTTTAAAACATACTGAAAAACAAACAGCACTGCCAGAGAGTTCTTTGTTCATGGAATGGTCACACTGTAAGATTTCATCCACAGACTCTGAAGGGAGAATCACTCCTACCACTTACTTTCTTAATTGAAGCATGAGGGGTGTGTGGGAGGGGGGGAGGAGAGGGTAGCTACATGTAGGGTCTAAGACCACCCTTATTTAATACATTATTGAAGGGAACTATCTTAAAAGTAAAAGAAAACTAGGGAAGAGAAGGAGGACTTAAAAAGAAGGGCAACTAAAGATAGTTTTCTTCTGCTTAAAAAGATGGTGCTACATAGCATATATTATATATTTGTGGTACTTCAATTTAATTTACTTTTTAAAAACATGTGTTCACAGTCAGAGTGTTGATAACCTTTGTATAAGACCTGTTCATTCCTCGGTCAAAGTAAAGTTAGTGCAGACGAAAAACTCTGGCACAATTTTTTCACACACATCTGTATACGTATCAGTTATGATTCATATTGGGAGAAAAGGAATCAAAAAACTGACATGACTCCTCAGACTAGTTTGACAAGGTTAAACATTCATGCCGGGTGTCATATCAAGTTAACAACAAAAGAAAAAGGCTTTTGTATGAAGACAGTGCTGCATCTTAAACAGGAAGGAAGTATTTTTACAAGCTGCTTAAGCTAATATCATCTATCAGCTCTCTTGAGACCCACCCTAAGGAAGCTTGTGCAATATACAGGAAAAAATAAGAAAGCACACACGTCCGCTGCACCATACATGGAAGAAAAAAGGCATTCCTGATAATGCAAATGGCTATCAATAGGATGTTTGTATTAAGTCTGGAATTTTTTAAAAGTCCCTCAAAGTGGTCAAAATAATAACTATTATTTTATGTACAATACCAGTGTGTAATGTAAAAAAAGAAAAAAAAACAGGAGCGTAGCCAGCCCCTAGACCTGTATGCCCACGCCTACAAATATTTGGTTTTATCACTCTACCTCTTGTAATAAATTATGCGTTGTTGGGGTGAGCTAACATAAGCTTAAAAGCTCAAAGTGTTGGTGAGGTCAGTGCGTACTAGTCACGCGTGCAATTTCAGGATGTGTGGAAATGAAAGTCAGCCAGGTCTACAACTAGTCAAAAAGCTGGCTATGCCCGGCCTGAAAACTTCGAGGGTTGATTTTCCAAGAAACTGAAAACTTCATTTTCTTGGTTTCTGACCCTTCAAAATAAAACAGCGGGAATGAGAGAACTTCAATTACGACTGACAAATTAACGTCAAACGTTAACAGGAATTACCAGCACAACCATGAAGGAAAAACAAGAGCAGAGAAATGCAAAACCCCCTTTGAATCTAGTCATTACTTCACGTAAATCAGAAACTGCATGATTAGGATTACTTTCACTATATCAGTGGTTTCAATAAACTAAGGAGTAGGCGCTTGGTTTGAGTGGAGTAACCAATGTTTCACAAGGTTTGAAATTCTCTCATAACCTAAATTTAAGGAAAATTACGTAAAATCATGGTTAATAGAGTGGAATGGTTATGAAACGTGACCCGTCAGACTCTTTTGTTAATATGTTTTTGAGGACCTGAACGTGCTCAGTGTCCAAAAGCTTCCCTATCATTTTGATCGTATTGACCAATAAAAATATTGCATTAATTGATTCCGTCAGGATTTGCCAAAAGAAAACAAAGGATTGTGCACCTTCAGGGAACCTCCAATATAAACTGTTGTTTTTATAATTGATGTTTACTGCTTTTCATAGCCAGTCTCCTCTTATAACTATGATAAAATCAAATCAATTTTACAAGTTTTATTGTGTTGTGGTAGGAGCTGGTTGACCACAAAGCCAAATAAAACCCATTTAAACATATTTTTGGTTTGGTCTCTTTGTCCATAATGCCGCCACGCCTAAGGCAGGGCTAATGGAGATGTAAAATAAATCTCGGACAAAAAAATTCATTCACCAGCAAAAATTAAATGAGGGTTCCCAGTCCTGCTTACATGCAGTCTGTGGATGAAATCCTTACTTGGCCATTCAAACAACTGTCTCAGAATGCACACTTTCTTAAGACATCATATCTTTCTCCATTTTTATAGACAACAACAAAGGAATTTTTTCCATGTTCTTGGAAGGAGGAGTGAATGATTCAATCTTTAGAATTTCTTGGTTTTAATTCAATCAAAGTAGATTAAATGTGTATTCATCAGCACATGTAGTTGTCAACAAGACACCCTTTCTGGCAATGAATCTCTAACATTAAATAATGTGTGACATAATTAAATTACAAAGTGCTTAAACCACCAGAAAGTATAAACAGAAAGAAGCCAAAATGTTACGGCTTAAAAGGAGGGAATGCGGGATAAATAATGAAATAACCAAAGGAGCGGTTCTACACCACAATGACAATATTCAACGTGTTTTTAGGTGTGCCACAACAATTTTTATAACTTCAGATTATAATGATATTATATTTCACAAAATTATATTTTGACCTGTTTTTCTCATGGCCTAGAAATTACTCATGAAATTTGAGATTTTTTTTTTTTGGAATTAAAGTACAAACAAAATATTTATCCACCTTCCACTGTTACCACTCAGACAAAATTAACACTGAAAACAACAAGCATCACAAGAATACCACTTAAGATTTCATTCACAGATTCAATAACTTAAAACAATATCTATGTGTTTACATGACTATGGGTTGGTTCTGACAGTGAAAGGATTAAGCAAAGAAAGATTAACCTGATTGTGGGAATTATAAAGAGCTGACTCCCATAATGATATGTGGTATTTGCAGAGTAAACTAGCGAACTAAAAAAAACTCAATCAACCAAAAAATTCAGGGAATTAAACGTGTACATAGTGCTTGGACGTTTGCTAATGGCTATAAGCTATAAATAATTTTTAAGCAGGTTCTTTGTTAAATGATTTCTTTTTCATTTTCCATCCTTTAATAAATTCCTAATTTTTACAATTTGGAGGCTGAATAAAAAAATTGTTCTCAAAGAGATGAATTCTAATTTATATCATATTCAGCCAGCTGACTAATTTTGTCCTTTGGACTTTTTTTATACGATTAAATTTATAAATATACATGCCTCTAAAAACTGCCCCAGGAGATATTGGTTGGCTGCCAATCGAGAATCTCACGCAACGTAACCGTCGTGTAAAGAAGGAAATGACCGCCAAACAAATCCATCTTTAAGTCAGAACTGTTTTGATCGAAAAGACACATGAATTATTTTTGTAAATGGCTGATTCTCTCTTTTTGTAAACAACAAGCTTTCTTTAAAGAGTGTACACTTTTTTATCGCACATTACACGCGCCGGTTAATTGAGTCAAAGATACACTTGATTGATCACAAAAGTTAAGATTAGTCTTGCAGTACGATATATAGAATTTTCTAATCTCTATTCTTACATTCTATCTGATTCTACATGATATAATTGACAATGACGGTCAGTTTTATTAGTTAGAGTCTAATAAAGATGACAATTAAGAAGAAAATGTTAGATAGAAATTCTAACATTTTGGCAAATCACAGCCATCAGAGTGTAAAAAATTCCATATTCCATTTCAGCTGTATAAATCTACAGATTAATTAGACGAATCCTTTTTTCTAACCATTGTTTCTAAACACAAAAGTAAATTCAAAGAATTGGATCACGCCAACTGTTGAAGTACGAAACTGTGTGTTGTTTAATAAACACAAGCCCCATCTTGTCAGGAAATTCAATCAAAATCTTTTCTTTCAGCGCGGTTAGGCTGAAGGTGCCTGTAAGCCGTGCTGTGAATAAACCCCTCAGCACATTTCTAAAATGCTCACTAACTACATCCACAAGAATTTAGAATAAATAAAATCATACTGACCTGTCAATGAACCTGAATAACCTTCGAGTAGTGATAAAAACATGAAAAGAAACAGCACTGTTCTACAAGAACTACTTGGGGCCATTGATGCGTTACGGTCGTCGAGTTTCGCGTTTGTCTTCAATTTTCTTCTAGCTCAAAGCTGGCGTTCTCAAGTTTCGCGTCTTTCAAGGTTGTAGAAATGGATCACGTTTAGAAAGAAAGTTTGTGGCTTCTGTAAAATAGGAACTAGCGAGTTCAAATCTACACGCAAATGAAGCCGTCATTGCCGTTCATGGCCATTCCTCCCTGACGAAACGGAAATGTGTCCATTTACGCGGTTTGGTGGAATCTGACACCGACTGTTCCACCTTGTCCCAGCGGAGTGACGTGTTTCCTGTCATTTGTCAAAAACTCGGCCAAGCTTAGGGATGGACGATTAGAAAACTTATCGGCGGGGCGCGCGGGGGGGGGGGGGGGTGGGGGGCGGGCGAAGCACAAAAAAAATATTCGCGCAAGGGAAAATTAAATGAAAAAAAATTCATGCGCCTCATCAATCCTAAAAAATATTCATAAGGAATTTGAAAAAAAAAAATTCCTGCGGCTCGAAAATTCCCCACCACCCCCTATAACTTTTCTAATGGTCCCTCCCTTTTTATTAGCCTGGGCCATTAGCCTGAGTATCAGGCCCTTCCTAAGGGGCTAGGGGAGAGGAGATTTTAGATGAGGGAGGGGGGAGGAGGAGGGGGGAGAAGAGAAAGGAGTTTCTCTCCTTCAGCTCTCTCCCTTTTTCGCTTCCATCTTTCCCCTAAATTCCCCCGAAACGCCTGATACTCAGGCTACCTTTTTATTTGTCGACGGACTATCGGTCCGGAAAATATTTTGCAGTATATGACGGGACTAATGTTTGTGGAGTGTCACCGCTGGTTTTTTCTGAAGCCTCGATGTGATAGGATTCAACATGGCCGATGACGGCGTCTTGCAGCTGTCATATTTTCTCTGCAATATTTGCAGCGTTTAAGATTCTCATGTTTGCTTGCAATGGTATGAAAGACTATAAATTGTTTCTGGTCCTCAGTGCTCTTTCCCTCTTTGATTTCTCAGCTTAATGTACGCTGAACTTGAGTTTAAGCTTGTGTACTTTATAGTCTGCACATGTACGTTAGGTGCAAACGTGGTACTGTATTACTTTTCCTCGTTTTAGAGCAAGCAACACAAAGGCAGCATCTTAGTGAATGGTGACGAACCAAAGAAATTGTCATTTGAACCTGAACCATGTAGTTCATCACAAGGGTATGTCAACTTTTTTGTATCCTTTAGCTACATGCAGCTGTGCAAATATTTCTGATCTTAATCTTCGAACTTTGAGTCTTGGTAACAGTGTTAGTCAGTTGTTTAAAAGGAGAGTGATACATGTAGCTTGGCAACTGTAATAGTCACTCATGAAAACTTTCTCAAGGAATTCCTAGATTATTGCTGAGCCATTACTGCTTGTTTGATAGCATGGACTACAGGCTCCTTGAAAAAAAAATGCCCGGAGTTTTAAGCCTACAGTTACTTTTCTGAAATGACAACGTGACTGTCAAAAAAGCAACAGGCTTGTTGAGAAATGGAGCAAGTTGGAATAGACAATTAATATTTATTACATCTCAAGGAACCTGAATAAACACTTTGCTGGAAACATCATGGTTGCTGTCAATTTTATGGTTACGTAAAGTCTCCAGTGACAAAAAGGGACTGCTGTCATTGTCATCATTTATACCATATTTTGTTCTCAATGAAGTTCATTTGACTGCATTACACTTAGGAGACTTATTACTTGACTATGCCCTTAGCTCTTCAAAGACACAGCCACATCCAGGAGGTAATCATAAAGAACTAAATTTGTCTTGGAAGAAATTACACACTGGAAAAAGCAAAGGGACAAATACCTCACTCGCTGAACCAAAGGTAACAGCAGCACTTTATTTTAGAAGACATAGTTGGGAAGTGGTGAAGGAGTCATAGAACACCTTGCTTCCGTCACTGTTTGTTTGATCCGTGGACAGTATTTCACTTTACTTGCCATCTACATCCTTGTCATCTCAGTCCCTGGTGTAAGTCTCTGATGATCTAATCCTGGACTGTGCTCTTGATTGAAAACCATTAAGTACTAACATCTTTTTCAGAAACGTAATGCATGGATCTCATCATCTTTTGGTGGCTTTGGTGAAGATTTAGTTTCACAAGGCAAGCCCAAGAAATCAAGGCAACTGCAAGGCAGCCTTGACTCCTCTTTTAGTGCAGGTAAATGAATGGCATCCTCTTGTAGTCAGTCACGTCACCATTGTATGTTAGCTAAGTTGTTCTTATTAAGAGTTATCCCACTGTTACATTCATTCTATTAATTGAGCAGGTTACAGCCAGCCTGTTCAGAGAAAGGTCAGAAAAGAGGAAGATCTTTGGTTGGACAAGTATAGGCCAAAATCAGAGGTACAGTAGATTTAACCCTGAGTATCACTCCTTATGATTTTGCTATATACATGCATGTACATGTATAGGGAAAAGTCAGGGTTCGTACAGAGTCTTGAATTCTTAAAAAATTCTTGAAATGTGCCCAGCAATTTTTCAGAGCTGGAAAAAGTCTGGAAAACAGAGATGAAGTCTTGAAAAATGGTAAAATTCTTGGGTTTTTTTTTTTAAGGCTACAACAGGTGCTTTGTAAGTGAGATTTTTTTTGTTTCGTCAAATCTTATTCAATCTTACCCGTACGTTTGCAGCGCATCATGAAAAAGCTTTATTCCTGCCTTTTTTTAAGGTCTCTACTGATCACCTACAAGTATTTGATAACTGTGAGTCTGGAAAATGAAATGATTGTTTTGGAAAAAGTTTGGGAAAAGTCTTACATTTTTTATCCAAAAATCTTTAAACAACTTTGAAACTCAACATTTCTCACTCTTGATTACTAATGATGTGTGATACATTGAAATGTAAAGTAACTTTTTTAAGTTTAATTTTTCTTCTTAAACCACAATGTCTATTTTAATTTCTTTCAGGCTGAACTTATTGTTCATAAGAAAAAGGTAGCTGAGGTGCGTAGCTGGCTTCTTGATCATTTGACATTTAAAAAGGTGAGTAGATAATAAAACGTTTCAACGTAATAGTTAAGGAATATTATTATTACTGTATATCAAAGAGCAGGGTTGTCAGAATGTTTTGAAGAAGATGGCTTAGTTGTCAAAGTATTTAGATGCTCTGAAAAGCTATTTTCTGCACTCTCCAGGCTATTTTCTGTCCAATATTACCAAAGATCTAAAGTGAATTATAAGGTGAATTGCTGAGTTTAGGAATTAAATTTAACTGTAAGTGACACATAAACACTTGCTATAGTTTTCAGAAGATGTTTCTTAACCAGTACAGGGATATTTTATTTAAAAAACACCATCAGTAAAGAAATGCCAAGCAGAGTAGCCGGCAGATACTAACCAAGTAGGCGGCAATATTTGCTGGCAGCCGGCTACTTTTGATAACCCTGAAAAGAGGGAACAGAAAAAAGTCCCGTTCACTTTTCCTAGCTCTAGAAGGTAGATTTTCTTGCTGGGCAATCATTAACTACTGCCATTGTAACAAAGCCAACCAATAACCCACAGAACCTTTGCTAACAGTGCCGCCCGACCTAACACCTTAAAATCATCTTCTTTTGTTCTAGCATTCCAGTGCCTTGTTACTCCTGACTGGACCAGCTGGAGCAGGCAAAACTGCAACTGTCCATGTGTTAGCCAGTGAACTGGGACTTGAACTCCAGGAATGGATTAATCCTGTCACTGATACATTTAATGAAGGTAACTTAGTTGGCTGTTTCCTGTTTGTCCTTAGCCCTTTGTGAAACCAATATGTGCATGGCACAAGTTTTATTTAGCCCGTAAAACTTAAGATGCCACTCTAAAATAGACATCCATTAAAAAGAGTTATGAAAATAGCAATTTTCATCAGTACTATGATAAAGACATTGTCATTGCTTGCTTTTTTCTTTTTTTCTTCTTTAACTTTCTCCATCTCCTCACACACAGCCCTGAGCAATATCTCACTCTCACTGATACCATACTCTGCAATATTTATTTGTACCCCTTAATGAGATGACGACCATCCCTCTTTTTATATGGGAGTCCCCCCTTCCTGGCATAAATTACATCTTGTCTCTGAAAGAGCCAATCACTGCAGCATCTTGCCCTGCTTATGCACACTTCTGCTGTAAAGATTTTTACAAACACTGAAGCACTTGTTAAGCCAAAATTGTCAAATTTTCCACTATGGAAAGACAGGATCAAGTAAAATTTGCAGGATACACCAGCAGAGCCTATGCAGTAATCATTGATTTTTGTGCATTTTAGCAGACAGTGGGTTCTCTTACTGGAGAGAAAACAGGCAGTCCCAAGTAAAGCAATTTGAAGATTTTATTCTGAGAGCTAACAAGTATCCCACCCTATCAATATTTGGTGGAAATGACAATCTCACTGCCATCAAGAAAATTATTTTAGTTGAGGTACTGTAAGGACAAACTGTTATCTAAATGCATATAATATATTTTTAACAGAATTGGGCAAGTATGCATGATATCCCTTTATTTTTTAAAGAAATGTGCTACATGAAATTTAGGCAACTCTAGACTTAAGACAATGTTGACCATCAGTCTATCACAGTGGGGTACTCTTGAGAAATTGTTGCGGGGGGGGGGGGGGGTGGGTGGCATACCTTCTGAAACCCTTACTGTATCTCAGACCAAAATCTGTGATTTTTTCCTACCCCAGCTATTTTGGAGCTGTATCAATTCTACAAGCTGATCCCAGACAAACTAGAAAGCCAGCAATTTCAGAACAATTATTGGTGTCAAAGAGCATACCCTTTAGGGCTAGGCATACCTTATAATATCACTTACATAATGTAGGAACCACCCCCGCCCCCTCTTCCTTAGGAGCCTATTGCATATAGGGTTGCCCTAGTCCTTGTGGCTTAATACAGAGCCACGGGACTGTGTGCCTGACAACAATCTTTCTTTATTTTCAGGATCTTCCAAATATTTTTTTCAGAGAGGTCTCAAGGCTGCATGAGGTGTTAAGGTACTTGCACATGCATTACTTTAGCTGACTGTTTTACTGATGACAGTCTCTGATAATGTTTGAATACCCTCATGTCCGTACATTCAAAGGCAAATACAAATAAGCACAAGGGCTACCAAATGTTACAATAGGGTTAGTTTATCCTTTGTCATGATGATTGCTAGTAAGTGGTGCATCATAGAGGCTGTGGATTTCAAAAAATCAAATCATATTTGTTTTTGTTAAAAGTTCTCTTGATCATGATGGTCTATAGTGGTACTTGTCCACTGCTGTGTTGTTTGATTGTGGGAATCCTCTACGTCTGGATATTTTATATTTATTGGGGCTGATGATAAGAAAACAGCTGTCTATAAACTTCAGACACCATTGCGACTTTTAGGGACACTTGTTTGTTGTTTTCATATTTTCAACTTACAGCACCTACCAACAGACAGGTCGAAGCCCTGTTGTGTTCATTATCTCAGACAGCCATCATGGTAACTCTAATGTGCATAAGCTACTTCCTAAAGATGTTCAGTATAAACTGGGAATTCACAATATCAGGTATTTTTGTCCTGTTAGCTTGCTTGATTCACCCAATGGTATAAGAGCTCAAATTTTTACTGGTTTGTTGCTTCTGATTTGTGTCAATTGTTTTTAAAATGATCTTAATGTCTCACAAGTTCTAGTTTTTTTGGGGAACTTTTCAGTTTCAATCCTGTTGCACACACCGGCTTGGTGAAGACTCTGAACAGAATAGCATCACTAGAATCTCAGCAGGTACATTTTAGTACTGTATATTCAGTCAGATTTTGAAGTCGAGTTTTCACAACTGAGGACGTGTTAATTTTAAAAATTACTTTTCATGATTTGCTTGTGCAGAATAAATCAACATTTTTGCCTCCAAGCAAGGAAACAATTGATCTGTTGGCTCAGAATAGTGGAGGAGACATCAGAACTGCCATAAATGGACTTCAGTTTTCCTGTTTAAAAGGTGAGAGAAAACTTTATTATAATATTATTATTTAACTGCACTTTGTAAATTCCCCAGACTTTTGAGAATAAATGAAAGACTATAAACTGTCTCAAAATGCAAGATTATTATTTGTTGAACCATGTAAAAGTGACTTACCCAATTTAGATTTTCTTGATGAGGTACATGTTAATGAACACTCAGTTAAAGTATTGAGTTTGTATGTAACCTAAATTTAAGTTCATATTATTTCAACCTTGACAGATAAATCATATAGTTCAACGAAGAAGTTCAAACCAGGAAGAAAAGAGGAAAACAAACAAAAGAATTCAAATTCAAGAAAGTCAAAAACTGAAAAGACAAGCAAGGCCAGTCAGGCAACCCAGTTTCTGGTTTATGGACACACGGATAGTAATGTAGAGTTGGAGACAGTCACACCCATTGGTGGTCGAGACACAGCATTGTTCTTGTTCAGAGCCTTAGGAAAAGTCTTATATTGTAAAAGTGAGTGTTTTGTATTTGATAGGGACATGCCTCCAAATGTTTTGCAAGGGCAAAAGAGGCTTTAAAAATGTGCAATTTTTATAGAGTGAAAGGGGGTAGTTTGAATTCCCCTGAACCCACTTTGTCTCGAACTTTCCTGACAGTTACTGACATGTATTTTGTACACACTGTTTTTTAGCTGTAACTTATTTAAAAATTTGAGGTGCATATTATCCATTGAACAGTTGATGTTCATTTGCCCTTCTGTAAATAATAATATCTTGGGTCATCTAAGCTTGAACAAAACCGTTTAGAAACAATTGGAAACTCAACGTATCAATCTACCTGTAGTGTCAATTTTGATTTTTTTTTTTCTTCTTTTCCTGTAGGAGATCCAGCACTGTCTGATGCATCCCTGCTTCCCTCAAACTTATCACACCATGCAAGAAACCTCTTGACATTCTCTCCTGAGGTTTGAAAGTAATATAAAATCAACCCTGGTTTTCAATTTGGGTGGGCTATAAATATTTATTGGAACAATCCATAAAATAAAAACTGATGTACCTAAGACATATCTAATGCAGGGAGTTTGCGCTTACTAACTGATGACACAAGCTTTAAACTTTTATTGTACCAGTATTTAGTTAACATCTCTTTTAACCCTGTAAGTCCCAAGAGCAACCAACATTAAATTTCTTCCACAATATCTATGCATAATCTACAGAAAAGGTTTTGAGAATTGATGAATTGATCACCCAATTAGGGGAGGAAGTTTTCTATATTGATCTTTAAAGAAATCTATTGAGATCAGTGTGGAGAATTTGTATGTTGATATTGGGGTTTTGACAAAGGTTTAACACCTAATTTTTTCAACTTGTTTGTTTGAAGTTAATTTTTCTTTTGCTCAATCTAGGACATTTTGGAGAGGACTCATCTTACAAGTGACATGTTTAATCTGTACCTTCATCAAAATTATTTGGAATTTTTTTCTGATATGGATGATTTGGTAGGTGCAAACTTATACAGTTGTATACAAGACTCTTACTTTTCTCTGTCAATGGAGTGTTATTCTTGACACTTATGGTGGCATGACCTGACTACTGATAATGGTAGAAAGGCACTTCTGTTTTCCTTGTTTTCTTTTCAGGCAAGTGTTTGTGAACATTTCAGTGGTGCAGACTTCATGACGAAGGAATGGATGGTAATGTTCTTCAGACTTTACCCAGTACCCCACCCCTCTCCATCCCCAAACAAACTCCCTGCCTCCCAGCTATCTCCCCAAACCTGACGACATTTGATTAAAACTTTTTGTTTTAAAATGTTATCAATAAATAATTGAAAATGACTGCCTTGGGCATTTATTTATTGGCTAATTAATATTTTTTTATCTTTTTTTTTTCATTTCATCACAGCATCAGTCATCAATGAGGGAATACAGCTCTTCTCTGGTGGGACGAGGGTTAATATTTAACAAAAGCAAAACCAGTGGGGTAGGGAGAGGATGGAGACCACTTCACAAACCACAGTGGTTTGAAATAAGCAAAAAGGTAACCTTACTTAACTATCAACACCCTAGAAATGCATGTCTCATGTTATTCTCTCTTTTGAAGTCCATGTAAAGCTATGGCAAAATTGTAGAAAAGTCGTTCAAAGCGAGCAGAATGAAAATCATAGTAGAAGGAGATCAATATTACCTTTTATCTTGTCTTTGATTTGATTTTAGATGCGTGATAGTAAGAACACTGCAAGGGATTTGTTTAGAGGTAAAACCAAATTATATTTATCAGTCAGAATTATTCAGCATGTTTCATTTCTTGAGCTTTGAAATGGGGCACTGTGGAGTAAAAAAATTAAGGGTACATCTTCGGGTGCATTTACACTAGAGAAAGATGTGGTAAGGGCCCTGCAAAACTTAGTACAATACCAACAAATTTTGGAAAGAAATACCGGAGTTTCCACAGGGCCATGGGTACCTATGGTCTTGACTGGTTCAGACCATGTTTTTTTGTTGTGTAAACACAAAACCACCTTGGTAACAAAGTATCACAAACACCTGCCTGTAATGTCAGCATTTCCCACTGTACTGTTGTGATGCCTGACACTTCAGCCTCCACAGCATATGTCTCCATAGGAGGGGGAGACTAGAAGTGTAGGGATATCATTTAAGCTGTTCAGTCTTGGATATGGCAATTAAAACAATATAAGACACATCCCTTGGTCTCCAATAGAATAGGATATCATTACATATTATGGGAAACTGATCAGTGGTGCGGGGTTAGTAGGCCCAAAATTGCAGTTGAACACAGCCTGGTATAGATTAAGGGGTCTAGGATCCCACAAAAAATTCCCCCCCCCCCCCCACCCCCCACAACTGGCATCTGTCCAACTCATAAGCTTTGGCTCTAACTTTTTTTTAAAGTGACTCCACCTCACGCACACCTTCCTCTTTGCCCAAATCCTCTAACCACAAATGGGGAGGAGTCTGCCAAACACCTAGCACTTCACACCACTCAAGGATACAGGATTTGGAGTATTAACCTTCACCTAAACATTTCAATCTAGTTATCTAACCTTGTCCACCAATATATTGATGGATCAGGTGATGAAAAAAAGCCTTTACAATGTTTTGCCTTTTTAGGTTACCACTGGCCATCCACAGTTCTTCAGACAGAGATTCTTCCATATTTAGCTATTACTGATGTGCCACTCAGAACTCCTGGTAAGTAATTACTTAAAAATTTACACACATATCTGATGTTGATATGATATTTAAATATATGATATTTGATATTTAAATATGTCCTTTTTTTGTGTATTTTAGGACAGATTTCTTTCCTTCAAGTTATTGGCAATTTCACGAAATCTAAGTCCCCAGTCAGGTTAGCTTTATAAATAAGTAAATAAAACATTAAATAAATAAATAACAATTCAGTGTAGCACTTTCACAGTTCAGCAAATGTTCTGAATCAAATTGGAATTTGGAAATGTTGGTGTCAAGGAGGGGGCACACCAGTGCACCTGGAGGAAAGCCCCTAATTGGAACAAGGATGAGAACCAATGATCAACTCAACCCAAATGTGGCATTATTGCCTCCAGAATTTAAACCTGGGCATCTTGGTGGTGGTGCTTCCCTCCCAATACTGACCAACATTAATTTTCTCCTAACAATATCCTCACATCATTAAAAGAAAGTCATGAGAATTATTTTAAAAAATAGTGCGACTTTTTTAATGTTAACAAACATGTTTTGATAGTACATCCGTCATCGTCAGAGTGACGGTTATGAAAGTTTACAGCTGATAAAATGTGCCTGTTACAATGTACAGTATACGTTACATTGCATTGGAAAACAATGCGCTACATAAATTTAAAGTGAACAAAATTAGCCGTCATAACCATCACACTGACAATGACAGATGTACCATCGAAACATGTTTGTTAAAATTTAAAAAGTTGCACTATTTTTTAAAATTTCTGCGGTTTTGCTGCTGTCTCGACCATAATGAGAATTAACATTGATGACCCCAGTGCTGGATAGGGCACTCCTATATTATTATTTGGCCTGAACTGGTATGTGCTGCTGAACAGCGTGTGGTTTCCAGGGTGTTGAGTGTTAAACAGGGTATCTTACAAAATTTTGCTATTTAGCACCTTGAACAAGGTGTCTGTTGGGACAGGAAGCCTTTAACCCTTTAAGCCCCAATGTCCACATACATATTCTCCAGACTGTTCTCTATACATTTTCTTAGAGAATTCGTTGGGAGGATTTGATAAAAGATCAAAGCATTTCCCCTTTGGTGATCATTTCACCAGTTCTCATAATCTTTTCTTTTGATTATGTACTGATTTTGTTTGGAGAAAATTGATGTTGGTCACTCTTGGGACTGAATGGTTAAGAGTGTGAAGGTTGGTAGTGGGCAGTTTATGTTATGTGTGGTGCAAACAATTTTTTTTTCAAAAAAATCTAATTCCATGATGATAGGTTTAAAAATTAGTGATTTACTGACTGAAATTCTGTATGCCAAAGAAAATGAATCAGTGTCCATTGAATAATTAAGGTCTCTTTTACTGTCATAGGGGAGTGAAACAAGTAACATTTGGTTTTACACAGGGCCAGGGTTTGAAGGAGTTGGCAGCACACCTCCCCCCAAACATTCATTGAGTACAGTAACATCTAAAATCATATAGTTATCTTTACTGGATTTTGCAGAGGTGATACTTCAGACACTTTGGATGAAAAAGACTGTGGAGCTGAAAGTGAGGATGATGATGGGATCCCAAGTTCACAACCTAAAGGAGCCATTCAACAAAGGACAACAAAGGTTGGGGCTGAGGAGGGTGATTCACAAGTGACCCTTGATGTGCCTGAAGATGAAGATGATAGCATAGAAGACTTTGATGATGATTAAAGTACATGCTGTGTATTACAACAATGACAACTTGTTGATTGGTTAAAGGATGATTTTCATAGACTGTCAACTTTGCCTTTGTGATGTTTTGATAAGCCTAGCAAACTAATCGTCAAAAAAAAAGCATATTAACCAAGTGACAGTAGGTTGGATTTGCTTATACAAATATTTATTGTAATGTTTGTGTTAAAGGCTTGTAAGTGCTATGCTTCAAAAGGCCCAAAGGGTCTCAGGTTACTTACAATTGCCTTCAGGTGACTGGCAAAATGTGCTTTATTAAAGTATAGAAGTTAACAACTGGGACCCCGTGATTACAAAGCTGCAAGAAATTGGGTACTCTGTGACTCTTCTTGGAGAGTATCCTTGCTTTATCTAAAGAACTCTCGTGTGATAATATGTAAATATTACTCAGCATCTGTCGAAGGTACTTGCCACTTGAAACCATTGTACAGTGCTCAGAGAACCCTCTAATAGGGCTGTAGTATTCTTAAGAGCATGTTATGGTACTAAAGTTGTTCATTGTTGTTAGTGTATTACATTTTTAATGTTTGGTTCCTTCATAAACATGTAAAAATTCTTGCAACAAGCTTTCCCTTCTGAATGATGATAATGGTGATCAAAGATCATTTCACATAACTATACCAATTATTGAAAGTAAGCCATAAGAAATAGCCCCTTTGGTACTTCAGATTTCACGTGATGGGGATTATTGAAGGGGGCAAAAATCAACCCCCCCCCCCCCAAAAAAAAAAATCCCTAGGCCTTTCAACAAAACCCAAAAAAAATACCTGGACCAAATTTCCAAGCCTTAAAATTTTCCAGAAAAGGATAAATGAAATAACCCCAAAAATATATTAGACATTGAATGTTTGTGTTTGCGGCTGGGATATGCGGGCACTACCAAGAGTATTCAGATTGTTTTGAATCCCTGAAAAAAATCCCTACTTAAATCAAGCCACCCAAAAAATACTTGCCAAATTGACCTACCCAAAAACTTCCAGAATCAAAAATTTCACACCCTTAAAAGGCCTTCAATCATCCCCGTCACTTGAAATTACGGAGTACCCTCCACCCTGGCTCCACCCCCCTCTGGGGAAATGGCTTTCTTGATTTTAGTTTCATGGTTGCCTTTCATTCCCTGGGCTAACATTGCTGTTTAGAGCATGTTGTGTTTATTTACTAAAACAAATTGATGTAGACTACATGTATTTATTGACGTTTTCTGTTGTTAGCTAAAACCAAAGTATTGTAACATCTTTCTCTAACTGTAAATGCAAAGAGGAGTGAATAGAATAAGAAAGTATTTTGTACAAAACTAATGCTTTTTGTAAAATATCATGCACTAACAAAGATCCACAATGACATAAATCATTATATATGTGAATTTGTTGAGTAATTAATAACAAAAATATTTTTACAAAATCTGCATTTTCCTTACTTTGCCATAAGAGTTGTCAGAATTAAAAAAGAAAATATATATTATTATCATTTGTAATGAGTAATTATTTTATTCTAAAGTTTGGATTGGTTGAGTGTCATTTTGTCACAGCTTGTAGCTGCCTGTTAACAATGGTCTTGTCATGTGCATTAGAGAAAAATTTTTTGCCTGGCAGGTCAATCAACCATTTGCCTCAGTCTGTGTTCAGCATTGGCATGTTTTTTGTTCTATTTTGACATTTCCCAAGAGAAATTTCAGGAATGGTTTTATTACTTGATGTTTGACAAAAACTGAAAATAATTCAAATAATTCACTGACTGAGGGTTAATTCAGCTATGATTTTCTTATATTTAGTTAATTTGCCTTTGACATATTCACAGAAAAGTTTCACCAAACTCTGTTTGCTTGCAGAAGATTTAGGATCTGCTGTAAAATCTGTGGTGAATGTTTCTTGAGGGCAATACCCAGAAGAACTGGCTTATTGGAGCTCTCACTGATCAGCTTTGCTACCTGCTTGGCATAAACATGCCAGATTTCCTGAAAGATAAATCAGACCAGCACTGAGACAAAATCACAACACTAAGTTGTGTTCAAACTCATTCCCAGCATTCTCTCATGCTTGACCCTGGAGTGACAGGGAGGAAGACGGTTCTCACTCTCTTCAACTGCATAGGGATGAGGGCTCCCACAATTCCGCTGAAAATGGTCTGATATAGGTGAAGGAGTCTACAGTCCCAGCAGTTTGCTCCACACCCAGGACTAAACCCATTACAACCAATCACATCCGTGGAGTATTGTCTACAACACAACCTCAACATTATTATTACAGCTTTTTATTGATAACCTTTATTTTTCAAAAAGGAAAATATAATACATACCTCATCAATCCCCATAAGTGTTTTAGTACTGAATGTTTGTGTCCCTGTAGCTGAAGTATCTTTGGTAGTAGACAGTTTATTTACACTTATCTGTGAACAAAAAGAACTGCTATATGAAAGAGAACCATATCCAACTTTTAGTCACAATAAGAATGTGTAATGTGGCTCGTGATAATGCTTGTTGTCTCACTTAGGGGTAGAAATTGCAGATTGTGGTCACACTAAAAGAGTTTTAAACAGAAAGCCAATATTTTTACTCATATAAAAGGTATCGCTTAGGGTTGTGCATAAAGAAGTATCTATACAAAAAAACAAACGGTAAGATGCTGTGTAGGAATTTAGTCTCCTTTAGTCTGAGAAAATAGCCCACATTTTATGACACCACCACTGATTTCATAGCCTGCGAAAACAGCCGCTTCTCCTCGCTCTTCGCCAATAATGAAGTTTCATGCAGAGGAGTGTCTGTAACTCAGTTGCAGAAATTCCATACTGATGACGTAAATCAGTGTTAACATACTAAATTTGGTAGTCATGGGGTTCCAAATGGAAATTTGTTCAATTTTACATTTCTTCTGGTTGATTTTGGTAAAGTGTCCTGTTCATCTGCTAACGAGCTCCAGTAAAACTCAAATGTTTCCTCTAAAGAAGACTATATTCCACAAATACTGACTGTTTTGTTAGAGATCCACTGCATTTACATTTGACCTTTGTGGCCTTTTGTCTGTCATTCGTAAACAGTAGCTAAAACAATGTAACTACTGCGTCGTCCTATCAGCGCTTCTGACCTGATTCTGGACAGATTTTACGTCATCAGTACAGAATTTCTGTTGCTGAGACGCAGACGTTCCTCAGCATAAAACATCCCCAGCAGCGAAGAGTGAGGAGAAACGGCTGTTTTCGCAGGCTACTGGTTTCACTGCAAAATGACAACTGAGGAAGCAGTACAAGAATTCCATACTGATGACGTGTTACCACTCAGATCTGCTTCAGATTGAATGAAGCAAATTTTCAACCAATCAGAAGCTCTACCATATCTGGGTAATAACATGTCATTTTGCGGGGAAACCAGTGACTGGCAGCATGTTCACCAAATGTCAGCTGTCCTCTCAAGATAGGCCTCCTTTACTGGTTAAGTAAACCCTGAACTGCACCCAGATTGGCCATCCTTTAGCTGGTTTAATTCTAATTTTTTGACAAACACCCACATCTCCTTCATATGTGAATTCCCCCTCCCCCCCCCCCACCCCCCCCAACACCACCTTTACGGGCAATGTGGATCACGCAGTGCTTGTTTATGTCTTACCAAAGTGCCAATCTTCTCAAATTGAGAAACAATCACAAAAATTCTGTCTTGATAACAGCAACATATAACCTCTGTGTGGATCCCATCTAAAATGACCGCAGCCTAGAAATTAAGCGCAAATTCGATCAATCAATCAGTTAAAAAGAGTTTCGAAAATTAAGCTAATGATGATGCAGACCATCTGAGACCATCGGTCTAATTCCAAGTTTACATTTGAGTAGAATTTCTGACACAATTGCTCAAAAAGGTGTCTTTTGGCCTCTTGGATGGCTGCTAATGAGAAAGTTAGCTGAATTTATCTAACAAAGTAGAATCTAAGCTTTTATTTTGTTGTCATACACACTTACCTGACGAGTCTGTACTAAGCGAGCGGCCATATTGGAATCTACTAAAGACAGCTGGGAGATCCTAGTTTTTCTAGGGAGGGGTAGGAGAGGACTATTCCTGCAGAAAGCCACATGCACACGGCAATATTTTTGAGAGTCGCGTCCTGTTTTTTATTTTTTCGTGCTGTATTTAATAATTTTAAATTTTTAAAATTTCGTTTCAATTTTTAATTTTTTAACATATTATCGAGTGTCACTTTACACTCCTACACTAACTGTTTTACTGAAGCTACTTAAAAATCCGATTTGAAATATAAAAGTTATTAGAATGTCCAGAATATGTATGATGTATGTATGATAAGGTGGACAGACTGAAAATTGCAGTAATTGCTAAAAAACATATCTGCGTGTTGTAACTATTCCTCAGTAGGATGCCTAAAATGTGTGCAATTCCACAAAATATTGGTTTCGGCTCCATTAAATCCTATACCAATTCCACCCACATTATAAGCACAGTCACGGACAACACATATAAGTGAGGTAACCCAAGGTAGAATGAAGACGTTATTTATTTTAAACGAACTAAATGTACACGTCAATTAAACAAGTAAGTAAATAATGCACGCGCCCAAAATAAAACTGTGCGCGCACAACAAGTAATAAATAAGTGATGTCAGGAGCAATTCAAGCCGACATTCAAGCCTGGATTGCTAATCTCATCTCCCGCAGGGCTGCACCATCTTTTTCGACGATATGACAAAACCATGGCGATTGAAGAATGGTATATGGTATTCCCGGGGGGAGCGCTTTCCCTTATTTGACCTGGACGGACGGATATGGTATGTGTCGCTGAACAGGTATGGTTGTGATTTTATGGGAGGGGAGCGGAGGGAGGATCTTTTGCCTTATAAAGTAGCAAAATGACCAATTTTTTTGTCTTAACAGGGTCGATTTTTGAAGGCTCGACCCCGAAAGGACTTCTGCGGGGGAGGCGACCCAAACCCCCCGGAACGGTATGGTATGTATGTTTATGCGCGACATTCGTCGTTCATTGGTGGGTGATGAAAGTATGTATTCCAGTGCTTTCTGCCGTCGTCGGAAATAGCATAACTACAAAAAGGATCATGAGACTCGTGTTAGAGGTAAATATTCCAACTTTTTTTTCCTATAACAGTACCTATTGATAGTGAAAATCAATTATTTTCCAATAGAACGACTCTCGTGTTTGCCCCGAGTTGCGTAATAGGGTTATTTGGACGTGAAACATGAAGTTCTATTTTGAAAACCTTTAACCGGCACACCCATGGCCTTGAGCGCCTTTCGATTGCTAAAAGAATCTGTTTATTTACATTTGGCTGCAAGAAGATGCCCTAACCTTTTTGCCACTTTAAGGTCTTGCATATTCTTTATTTCGTAGACTTGTTAATCGGGTGTGTTGAAAAAAGCTTTTTAATTGTAATTGATCTCCGATATCATGTACAACGTTTCATAGCAGACAAAGTAATGTCTCGCTTCATTATTATATTCCCTGCATACAATTTTCAGTCTTTTTTTGTCTTCATTATCAGTTTTGCCTGGATATAAGATCGTATTTATTTGCAAGTAAAAGCCACCGAATAACAACAACGCGCCGAGTGATAAATTAGTGTCAGCTTCATGCCTGCTAGCCGTGATCATACAGCGTTCCGAAAAGAGCAAAAATATTTTTTAAAAAAAGAGAGAAGAGTGTGATTTTATTTCTCAAGCTCCAACTTTGAAGGCTAAATGTTAATACAATGTGCTGATCTTTAAGTGCAACGATTTTAAATAAAAGCGCACAACGCTAAAGTACGTGATTGTATTTACAAGCATGGATAATAAATCAAGATTATTCATTACAAAATCAGGAACGTGGACGAGGACTTAGGAAAATGGAACGTAATATGAGAAACTGGTTTGGTGGGTTTTTATGTACCGTATTTATTCGATTAACCGCCCTAAGCGTCCCTAATTTTTGGACCGTGAGAATGGGCGCTTATTCGAGGCTGGGCGCGTATTAAATTTTCACTATTCTCAGCAAGTGTAGTATGTTTATTTTGCAACGAAACAATAAATGGTAATAACAAAAAGCAAAGATGAAACAAAGCAAGGTTTCTGTAAAATACTCTGAAGAAAACTCCGTCTTCAGGAGGGTCCCTTATTATCCCTTATTGGAGTTTGTGTAAGAGGGAGGCTGGTGGGGGTGGGCGCTTATTCGAGGCTGGGAGCTTATCAACTTTTTCTGCCTTTAGGATGGGCGCTTATTCGAGGTGGGCACTAATTCGAGGTTGGGCGCTTATTCGAATAAATGCGTTATTTAGATTTTAGATTTTAACCAATAGAATGCTATAAACTTTAAGTCCGTACTCCATAGTCCATCATCTTATGGCCACATAGTTAAGATTAAAGTGGAGGAAAATTATGAAGTATCAGGAAGTTAGTATCAGGAAACTATGTATCAGGAAATTATGTTTTTCCCCAGAAAACCTTGTTAGAACTATGAAGAACACATTTCACACAGAGTACGTTTTTATATAAAAATGTAAGCGATACTGCAATGAAACGATGATACATCTGTGTTACGTGATTTCTGGTGTGCAAAAACAATCTCCGTTCTTCAAAGTTAGCAAAGGCTTTGTGTTGTCTTTCAGCGTTGATATTACCTGCAATGGGCTAAATGATCCTATAATTCTAAATAATAACACTAACAAGATGGTTCAGGGCTTTAGGTCTTACAATCAAAGGCTTACTAAAAAGTCATGAAAGCGGAACTTAAAAAATGACACAAACAAATCAATTCAGGCTATGTTAAGCCATACCGGATATTTTTGGCGCTGGCACGAAAATCATACCGGATTAAGCTCCTGTCCACGCATAAGAACGGTGATATCTGCGTGATTTTCTGTAAGGGAAAGTTCATTTAATATGACAAGGGGGGGATGAAGATATTGAGGGGGGGGCTCCGAAAATTTTAAGACACCCGAAGGGGGGGCTCTGAAAAAATTGTTGCGCTAGGAGGGGGGGCTCCGAAAATTTGTATACTTCAAAACTCACACATGACATCATCATACAGATCGGATGGTTTTCAACTCAACAATTTAATGACCTGTGCAACTCAGCTATATCACGTGGTTTACAGATATAACAAATGTAGTCTCAGTAATTATTACACTCTTGTTCATCCCAAAAATGCTTTAGAAAATTGTATCACAACTGTATCTCAAGTTTGTCATAGTATAAACCATTGAAGACAATAACGGTAAATATATTTAATACAGTCTAGCGATCTTTTTTCAGGGGAGCAAAGGAATTGAAGGAGAAGAGGGGGGGGGGGGGGGCTCTGAAATTTTTTCGACTACCAAGGAGGGGGCTCCTAAAAAATTGAACCGCTAGCGAGGGGGGCTGCTAAAATTTCAAGCTTCGAGTTTCAATATCTTCATCCCCCCCCCCCCCTTGTCATATTAAATGAACTTTCCCTAAGGGAGCTAAGCTGCGACGCGCCCACCTCTAAAGTGGAGAGTCACGTATTGGATAGGTGTTTGCTTTTCGTGTTTGCATAAAAAGCTATCCAGTATGGACTAAAGTCAACATGGCCTAAATTTATTGCCATTTCCATATGAATAAGTGACATTGCCGATTACAATATTGGCTAAAACGTTGAAGTAAAATTAAAGAGGGGAAAATAACAAATGATCAAAGCCTGTAACCACAGAAAATTTCTAGTCATATGGCGGTGCAGCTACTTTAAATGTTGCACCTTCCCGTTTTTTTCAGAGGTCAGAAAAGTTGAGTGACCAAGTTTCTTTC